>CM040118.1:94538173-94802300 GCA_022559845.1 Amorphophallus konjac | reverse complement strand
AATCCAAGATTCTGGATCACCGGAAGCCACCACTTCCTGTGGTCACCAAAAGGGGCATACTGCTCGAAAGAAAAGTAAAATTCAGCATGCTCATCCAAACATGCACCATAACACGTTCAATGTTAAATACCATGCCTTCCACAAAATGAATGTCAATTGTTATTATTGTGGTAAACATGGTCACACTATGCATGATTGTTTGATCTTGAGAAATGATGAGCTTAGAGCAGGACAGCAAGTGAAAGGGAAAGGAAAGAAACAGGTCAACACTGGCAGAGGGCTTGCTCAACAAAATTCTGTACGGAACCACATGGAGAATCAGAAGTGTCGACATTCCTATCCAGACAAGTCGACACTCTCCATAGCCTTTAATAGAAATGCTTCTCTTTGCTGCTCTCATTGTGGTAAGTCTGGCCATACTATCCAAGAGTGCTGGCATTTGAAGGGAAAGCATCACCTTCATGCCATGAAAGGTAAATCCCATGCTCACCCACAAAAGCATAATCCACATGCACACGCACATGAACATAAAAAGAAAAATCAATCTTTTGTGTGTTGTTTCTATTGTGGGAAAAATGGGCATGAGATATATGATTGCCTCACAATGAAGGAGGATGATGTGATTGCCCTGAAAAAGGTGGGCCAAGATACTAAACATGTTGCTAACCCACAAGGACCCAAGCAATCTTGGGTACCTAAAAATTCTAAATGAGAATTTTGGGTGCAGGATGCCTTGGAGCTGAACAAAGGATCATAAGGTAAATAAAAGCTCAAGGCACAGGTATGTACATAAACCTCTTAAGTTTAGTCATCTTGCATGTTCAGTCTTGACATGTAGATAGTGCATCATACGTCTGCCCAATGTCATTAGATTCTGCAAACTGAATTGCTCTTTGAAATGCAAAACCCCCCTGGTGTGAGATGAACTTTTGAGCTAGATAACTTGCTCACACCATGCTTGATTTAAGCTGTTTAATTCATGAAAAACTTGTTGTGCTGATGAAGTTGATGTGATGATGAGTTGCTTAAGCCTTGCTTCAGCTACATGAAATTCTTGGATTTTGGTTTTGATGATGCATACCATGGCTGCATTTTCAACTCGTTATTCATGTTAGCATTGTTCAAAAGGGGTATCTATTGGCATCATCATCAAGTTGCATTCATGTGTGTTTGCATCATCTTGTGATCACACATACCTTAATGCACATCATGTTTAGAAGACACAAAAATGCACAATCATTTTGCAACATCTTCATTGCATTGTGTATTCACATAAGTCTTGGGCTGCATAATTCATTGCCAACCCATGCATGTATTCAGGGGGAGTCAACAGCAATCTAGCTTGAATCATTGTACATCATATCATTCTTGTATGGCCATGGTATATCAAATGTTGATGTATGGAAAGGCAGGCAATGCTTATCTGGAAGCACTCAATATGCGTGAGGTTTCACCTCCGCCAAGTACCATGCGTCAATGTCACATATAGGCCATATAGCTAGGGAGAGTTGTCTTGATGAGGCATTCATGCATATGTTTCATATTCATCATGTTGGTTCATGCATTTCATGTTTGATCAGGTCAACCTCTGCATGGTTCAAGTAAACCTCTCATTGACATTTGTCATTCTTTGTGACTGCAAACATCACTCCTTGCGTGCTTTTATTGCATATTCTTAGGGGGAGTCGTGTTGTTCTTCTTGGTTCATTTGTCCTTTTTGCATCTAAACCTCAATGGCCTCTAGTGTGATAATAAGTTCAAGAGACAGACATCACTACAGTGTAAGAGCTTTCTATTATATGAACTGATGATTGTCCATTCAATGAAAATGATTCAGATTTAATGATTTCCTTGAAGTTTTGATATATCTTTTGAAATCATCCGGGAGATGGAATGGGGCAAGGGGGGCGCCCAAAAAGGCAAGTGGAGGGGGCAAGGGGGGGAAGGTGGCGCAGCCACCCAGGATGAGGGATGAGGGATGCGCCCCAAACCCTAACCCTAGACCAACCAATTATGGGCCAAGGCCAAGTCCAATAATAAAAGAAGACAGCCCACTACTCCCTCTACACATAGTCTGATAATATAAAGAACTAGATAATGTGTCCACGCAAGGACCAAACCTAGGCCCAACATGGCCTCAAATGAGAAGGAAGATCCACTAATAGATGCCGTAGTCGCCTAGCCAAAGAGATGTTGGCGTGCTCCGTGTGCTCCGTCGAGTGATGCGGCGCGTGTCCTCACCATCTAGCCGGCTGGAAGAGTTGGAGTTAAAAGAATTCAACCTTTGTTACTGCAGGTTATCTGACGGCCTTGTGCAGGCGCGTCACTCTCTTCCGGCGATCTATCGTGTGGCCGTCACTTCCAAGTAACGCACAGGGTTCTGGCCGTTACTTCTAAGTTGATCTGCAGGCTTTCTCTGGTTTTCTCTCCCGTGGGCGGGTGTTTCATCCACCTATTTCCAAGGTATATTCAGGTCTTTGACTTGTTTTTACTTTGGTGGCGATCACATCTTTCCTTGGTGTTGGGCATTAGCTGTCTTCTTCATCATATCTTTCTATTTTTCTTGCTTGTTCCACCTTCACGGTGTGTTTTTGTTTACTTCTTGCTCCATGCCCCGACGTGTGTTTTCCTTTTCCTTAGCATAGTTTGATTGAGATAGCATGCCCATGCTAGAGCTAGCTATGATTGCCTAGGTTCATGATCACATGTTCATAGGTTTGAGTAGATCTTTGATTGCTTGTTTGTCATCTTACCATATCACTTTTCAAACCTCAAAAGAAAGATAGAAGATAGACAAATAAATATCAACGGATAATTTTTTGGCGATCACGGTGGGAGAGCTTGTGCCAATCGTGCTTTTGATTCTTGTTTAAACCTGTCATCATCTGCTTGTTGAGTTGCCTTTTGTTTCCCCTTTGATTACTGATCATTCTGGTTTTCTGAGTTCTCTGACGGCCCGGTGTCCCCGCGTCACAGTCCTCTGACGCAGGGGCATTAGACCGCCACTTTGGTTCTGCCGTGTGAGCTTCCACGGGCTTTCCGGTTACTTCTGTCTGGTTTTGGTTCCCTGGCTCATCCAACGGTCTCATCCCCCTGCGTTATATATTATCTGGCGGTCTGGCCTTTGACCGTTATTGTGCTCTGATGTAGGGTCCTTCGACCATTATTCTACTGGCTGGTACGCATCCGAGGTGCATTTATTTCCACAGTTTTTGCTGTGACTTATTACTTGGGTGATAATTCCCCTCCTTCTTGCTTTGCTCATATCTACATATCATTGTGTGCACCATTGATTGTTAGATTCTAGGCTAGACTTTGCAAGCACTCCGGTGCACTTAGGGTCATTCATCTTTTCATACGTTAGATTGCATTTTCCTACCTTGTTGTGAGGACCTCTCATCTCCATATTCCTTGGGGCCGACTAGGAAATCACAGCAGGGACCTCCATAAGTCCCCGCGAGCCGTGGATTCCCACACGGACGCCGGGCCGGTTGTACCTTTCCTACCACGTGTCTAGGGTTGCATAAGTGAAGGAGTGATCGCACTGAGAGTCAAACCAAGTCCCATATCCATCTCCTACTAGGAACCCATTGTTGAGAGCACATATCAATCAATTCACTAAAGTTCCAAAGGAGAAATCATAAGAACCTTGTTGCATCATCTTAAACGACTTGGTTGATTTTGGGTGTCTTCATCTTTTATCATTTACATCTTGTTAAAATCACCTAAGTTGGTTGCTTATTGTGTGTTTCTTTTTTTGTATTGATTACTTTACATATTGTCAAGGTTGTTCGTTGCATGTGGAGTTGTTTTCGTCCATCCGAATCATCTCCTCAAATCAATTCCTTCTTCACGTTCTATTCTAATCCCCTCTTCGAGTCCACCATGGCATCCTTCAATCCTCCTCGCTCCCAAGAGGACTCTCTTCCTCAAGGGCTCCTTGAAAACCCCCCTAGGGTTATTACATTTTCCTCTGGAGAGGGGACTGCCCCTCTCCCATCCTCCACTTCTGTGGAAGGTGGTCAAGCTACCCCTTCTCTCTCTACTCCTTCCGCGGGCTCCATCCTTCATATGATGGCCCAATTGGATCCGACCCAACTCCAAGTTCTGTATCAAGCTATGCAAGGGTCCAATGCTTCTCCCTCTGCCACTATCCAAGGTCAATCTAATCCTTCCATTATTGGGCCGTCCGTTCAGCCCACTCCGATTGATCTCACTCCGGTCCAACCCCGGACCATCACTTTCGCTGGCATGGAGATGGGCCAATCTTCTAATTCAGCCCATCAATCTTTCGATAAAGGGAAGTCACCTATCCCTTCCTTTGTCCAGGTGGATCATCACAACTCTGGTTCGGTAGCTCCGCAAGTTCTCATGGGCCCTTCCGACTTCTTGCGCTCTCAGCAAGGGGTGGCCCAAGCTCCTGCTAATCTGGGCCAATCTCAGGCCCAATATCCTTCTTATGGGCCTCCTATCTCTACTGTTTATCCCTCCACTCCTGCCTATGGGCTTCCACCTTCTGTCACAACCGTTCCATCTGCTCCTCAAATACAATCAGCATCCTTCACTACCCCTACTCCCTCCCGAGAGCAGGACTTGCTTGACAAGTGGGCCACCATGCAGCAACAACTCGACTTTCTCCAGAAAAGGGTTGGCCCACAATCCTTGGCCGATATTCCTATTCCGAGCTTCCAGAACATCCGGTTCCCTCCGCAATTAGAGCTCCCCAACTATCGCAAGTACGATGGGAACAGCAATCCCTTCATCCATGTGAGGGATTTTCTTTATGAATCGGCGCAGTTCCAATATGATGATCGCCTCATGGCGTACTTATTCCGCCGATCTTTGGACAGTGTTGCTCTAGAATGGTTCTATTCTCTACCACTGGAAGAGGCCGAGAGTTTCAAGATAGTAAAGGACATCATCCAGCGGTTCCAAGACAGGGTCGGCCCTGAATATTCATTTACAGATCTAGTGGCCGAGAAGATGAAGCCGGATGAAGAGTTCGCCACCTATGCAGACAGGTGGAGACAAATGGCCGCTAGAGTACCGGGCCACATTCCGGAGGAAGAGAAGGTCAAACTGCTTATTTCCAATGCCACCCCGACCTTCCGCAACATCCTGGCAATGAATGACATAGCCAACATGCATCAACTCTATAGCCGGGTGCGCTTCATCCAGACTCAATTCAAGGACTCCCCTATCCATTCCCTCTTCAAAAACCAAAAGCCCAAGTACCACAAGAAACCGCAAGGGCCGGTTACTGAGGGAGTCCAAACAAATGAGCAAGTACAAGCCGTTACTTTTCCATATCAGGCCGCACCTTTCCGCTACAACCAAAACCCCCGCAATCCACAAAACTCCGCTCCGCAAAACTTCCAAGCCACTCCACAAAACCCTCCCCCCGCATTCACCATTCCATAAAACACCTTCACCACACCACAACAACCATCACCACCACCACAATACCATAACGTCCCTCCACCCAACGGCTACAACAACAACAATCCAAATAGCAAGCGCCCGGCTCCCAGGAGAGCCCAGTATCCTCCATTGCCAGAGACACTTACAGATATCTTCTCGGCACTCATGTCAGTAAATGCAATCCAACTTCCTCCAGAACAGCCTGTTTGGAACCCGGCAGTCGATCAGACTAAGTATTGTATGTTCCACCGGCAGCCGGGCCATACCATAGAAGGATGTTTTTAGTTCCGAGATCTTGTGTATGACCTACATGAAGGGCAGAGAATCGACTGGGCCGAAATGCATAGGGCCATTGTTGAGATTAAAGAAAAGATAAGGCAGCCGCAGGGGCAACAAGTGCAGCAGCATCAAGCACCGCAGCCGCAGCAGCCGCCACAACAGCAGCAACCACAGCAAGTACAAGACCTGGGCATCCATCAGAACCCGATGCCAAATCATCCACCCACTCCTCAGCAGCAGCCGCCAGCACCAGCGCAAGTAAACATGGTCCAGCCACCGGCCCCCAACGCCGGATGGTCTTTCGATGATGATTGCGCCACACCGCAGGTCATGGCCCTCCACCATAACCACCGCAATCCTCCCTTCATCATCCCTGCACAGCCGACGCCCTCTCAACTCGTCCTCCCGTTTACACCCACTCCAGCAAATCCTCTACCACTCTCCATTCCATCATACCCTCCATCACCTACTCCCATCACCGTCACCACACCACCACCCAATCCTTCACCCATTCTTACCCAGCCGCTAGCCTTCCCTCCACCCGCATCAACATTCATCACCACCCTGCCTTCCACCAATCCTTCATCCATCATCCGCTTACCACCCACTACCACCACCAACCTTACGCTCCACCAAACCGCCTCCCCCGCACCACATGTTCCATTCATCCATCCCGCAGGGCCCATCATACTATCTTCAGATACCGCGGCAAATTGTGCTTTAAGGAGCGGGAAGATGTTCCATCGGAATTACGCTTCTACTTCTAATCCCCAGTCCTCTCAGCCGGTGGCCGAGCAAGAAGAAACTGAACCTTTGCCAGGTACTCAATATGACTTGCTGCATCATCTGGATCGAGTACCCGCCAAAATATCTGTGCTGGAGCTGATCAAAAGGTCCACCCTTCATCAGGATGCGCTGAGGGACTTCTTACAGAAGGTAATGGTTAGCGAAGACATGGCAGCTGATAGCCTACCAACGGCACTGGCAACTATCTCCAAAGGGTCGGCAATCACATTCTCTGAAACTGAGCTTGCACCTCCGGGGGCTCGGCAAATGCCGCTCTGCATAACAATTACCCTGAACAAAGTTGACATTGAAGCAGCGCTGGTTGACACAGGGGCCTCAATTAATGTTTGCCCACTCAGCACCCTCCGAGCATGCAACATATCTGAAGAGTTACTACGGCCTACCCCCACCACTATAGCAGCATATGACAACTCAAGGCGAGCATGTCACGGGGTAGTCACCATTCAGGTAGAGCTCGGGCCCCTTATTATGGCCGTGGAATTCTATGTTCTTGATATCGACCCTATGTTCAAGGCTATCTTGGGTCGTCCCTGGATTGACACACTCGGCGCCGTGCCCTCCACCGCACATCAGTGCATTAAATTCCCCTTCCAAGGGAGGGTCGTCAAAGTTAAGAGCTTATCCACAGTACAGTCAGTAAAGGCTATTTCAGAGCAGGTTCTTCCCACACTCTGGCCAAGCAGCCGGCCCGTTCTGTCAGTGTTGGATTTGAACTTTCCTTGGGCTTACACATCCCCTAAGCCCGTTACTACTCCAGTTAATGTCAAAGTGAAGCCGCAGATTCGAGATTCAAAGGGGTGGAACATTATATTGAAACTGGGCTATCAACCGGGGAGAGGCCTCGGTGCGCAACTGCAAGGGATGACTAAGCCTATACCTAAGGGAAGAAAAATGGGTAGGAGAGGTCTCGGCTACAAAGAGACAGCATTATCTATGATGGGTGATTCTGGGCCGCTCACCTGGGATTATCGTCAGCATTTTGTCAAAGGGCCTCTCCAGCCTGGCACATTAGCTCCAAAGCCGGTTCAGCAAGAAAGGAATACAGTTTGTCCAATTGCCAGTCCGCCTCCCTTGCCAGGAGGGTCAAATGATGACATGCTCGACTACAGTCAGGCCTTGCAGGGGCTCTTTCATGAGGAAGAATGTCAGAAGAAGCAAGAGATTCGACTGGTGCAATGGAGGCCGAGGAAGTAGCCTATTGTTGATTTATAGAAGGAGGGGAGCTCTCCAATTGCCTTTTCTTGGTCTCCCTCACGCCTCCAATCTATGTTTCAGCAAGGGGACTTCATACCCCGCCTTCCTCCCATCATAATAGATCCATCTTTCATTAATCCGCCCGAGATTCTATTTGTTCCTTGTGCTTGTGGGAGGTGCCCACCCATTGATCTATCCACTCTCTTCACTCCTCCTCCTCCCAACGCCCAACTCCACGAGATGTGGTTCTCTTCTTCCGATCCTTTCTTCCACTGCATTTTCCCCGAGCTGTTCCCTTTGTAGCTCCCACCTCCTCCATCTTGCTGTGTGGTCTCCGCTGATCTCCAAAAAAAACGTCAAATTTGAAACGGAGATTTCAGTGGAAGATTACGCTATCCTGTCGCCATCCTCCTCCCAGGGGCACGAGTCCCCTGCGCCTTCCCTTCCACTAGGTCTTCTGCCCCCTAGGTTAGGATTAGGGTCTGTCGAGTCTAGGGAATTAGAATCAGTTAGATCTAGAGAAGTAGGGTCTTATTCCAGGTCATCCAACCCTTCCTCTGCTGAGCCGCGCTCGCTGGCGCATCCTTCCTGATCTATTCCTGATAGGTTCTTGCAAGATTTAGCTCAGCGCTGCCATGCTCTTTTGAAGTGCCCGGAATTTGTTGCTACGGCAATCGTAATTGAAGACGACGAGGAAATGGAAGGGGTGTGGAGCGATGACGGATTAGGCGTCTATGAGATTGCGGATGAGAAGGATCCAATTAATGAAGACAGCGATGTAGATGACACCGCCGACTTATACGCACAAGGATTGAAGAGATTCGACGAGCCGCCGTCGTCGGTGGACGAACCTACAAAGGAAATCAATCTAGGAACCAAAGAAGACCCAAGGCCCATCATGATTGCTGCTAATCTCCCTTCACAAGTAGAAGAGGAATTGATTAAGGTCCTAAGGGAGTATAGTGATTCCTTCGCCTGGTCTTACGAGGACATGCCAGGTCTTGACCCCTCTTTAGTGGAACATCGACTCGTGCTTAAACCAGGGGCAACACCTGTGAAACAAAGGTCAAGAAGATTTCACCCCCACATGGCCTTGAGGATCAAAGAAGAGGTCGACAAACTATACAAAGCCAGATTCATCAGAGTAGTTTTGTATCCTCAGTGGGTGGCAAACATAGTCCCTGTTCTCAAGAAGGATGGAAAAGTGCGCATATGCATTGATTTCAGGGATCTAAACAAAGCATGTCCCAAAGATGATTTCCCGCTGCCTCATATAGACGTCCTAGTGGATAACACTGCCGGGTATGAAGCTCTGTCATTTATGGATGGGTATTCGGGCTATAATCAGATCCGTCTCGCTCTGGAAGACCAAGAGAAAACTTCCTTCACCACGCCCTGGGGCACGTATTGTTATGTAGTTATGCCATTTGGTTTGAAAAATGCAGGTGCCACCTATCAAAGGGCGATGATGGCCATCTTCCACGACATGATGCACATATATACGGAAGCTTACGTGGATGACATCTTGGTGAAGTCAAGAACTAAAGAAGAACACCCCTCTATCCTGGCTAAGGTGCTGCAGAGAGCCAGGGAGTACAAGCTTAAGATGAATCCGAAGAAGTGTGTATTCGGAGTCTCCTCAGGGAAGTTGTTAGGGTTCATAGTGAGCAAACGGGGGATCCAGATTGATCCTAATAAAGCACATGCCGTCATGGACATGCCTCCGCCAAAGAACATTTCAGAACTTCGAGGATTGATTGATAGACTGCAATTCATTATAAGATTTATATCTCAGCATTCTCAGAGGTGTCATCCGTTTTATGAATTGCTTAAGGCGGGGGTCAAATTCGAATGGAATCAAGATTGTCAGAAGGCCTATAAGGACCTCAAGGAGTATCTATCCAATCCCCCGGTTTTGCAACCTCCTGTCCCTGGGAAACCCCTAATCCTATACATCTCGATTATTAAGGACTCCCTAGGGGCGGTCTTAGCACAAGTAGATGACGAAGGGAAAGAGCGGGCTGCGTACTACCTCTCTCGACTGTTTAATCCAGCTGAATCCAAGTACACCGCTATGGAGAAGACTTGTGCCACCTTAGTGTGAGTAGCTCAGAAGCTTAAACATTACTTTCTCGCCCACCCAGTTAGGTTGATCTCTAGAATGGACCCGATCCGTTATCTCTTAGAAAAACCCGTCCTTTCTAGTAGGTTAGCTCGCTGGCAGAGCTTCCTCTCTCAGTTCGACATCACCTTTGTTGTTCAGAAGACAGTCAAAGGATATGCCATTACTGAGCATCTTGCACATCTCCCTATTCCTAACACCGATTCTATTCAGGATGATTTTCCTGATGAGCATCTCTCTGTCCTTTCTCATCATCCCTTTTGGTCTCTACACTTCGATGGTGCACTCAACTCCCAAGGCCAAGGGATCGGTGCTGTCTTGCTTACTCCAGAGGGAGTAACCATCCCCTTCGCTTACCAACTTCGATTTCCTGCTACCAACAACATCGCTGAGTATGAGGCTCTCTTGGCCGGCTTAAAGCACGCCTACCTCCTAGGTGCGCGTTATTTGAACATCATAGGAGACTCTCAGCTCGTCCTACGGCAAGTTATGTCCACTTACCGTACTCGTGACCCCAAGCTCAAGCCTTATCAAGATTTGGTCACGCTCATTGCTAAGCGATTCCGTAAGCTGATCTATATCCATACTCCCCGTTCTCTAAACATTCTAGCTGATTCTTTGGCATCTCTTGCTTCCTCCTTATCTTTCCCACTCAGTCGTAGCACTGAGACCATCATCGTCCAGAGATTGGACGCACTCTCTCTTCAAGATCCTTGGTTCATCAACCTTAGGAAAGCTGTAGAGGCGAGAGCTGAGAAGGAAGATCTCAAGGAAGTTTCATTAACAGAGCTAGAGGAGATTCTGGACAAAGAAGAATTGCCTTGGTATCATGAAATTGAATTGTTTTGCAAGGAAGGGTCATTCCCAGAAGGGGCAAAAGCCGAGCAGCGTAAAGCAATAAGAAGAGCCGCCGCAAGGTACACTATCATTGCAGGAGAACTGTATAGGTGTGCTACTAATGGAATGCTCATGAGATGCTTGGATGATGTAGAAGCTTGGAAAGTGGCTGAAGCGGCCCATTCTAGTGAATGTGGAGGTCATGTCAATGGCCAGGCTCTAGCGAAGAAGATCCTTAGGCAGGGCTACTATTGGCCCACTCTAGAGGAAGATTGCTCCCTCTATGTCCGGAGGTGTCTTAAATGTCAACTCCATGCTGATAAAATTCACTCTCCAGCTTCGTCTCTCCATCCTATGACTGCTCCTTGGCCTTTCTCTATGTGGACTTTCGACGTCGTCGGCCCGCTCGGTGATCCTAATTCTCAGATCAAGCAAAAATCCTTTATCCTCACCGCTACTGAGTACTTCACCAAATGGGCCAAAGCCGAGGCGTACGTAGAGATCAAAGCTACAACGGTGTGCCGCTTTATCATGAAGAATATCATTTCGCGGTTCGGAGTGCCAAGCAGCATCATCACCGACAACGGACCCCAGTTCGTCTCCCAAGAGCTTAAGGACCTATGTAAGAAGTTCAATATTGCATTGCATCATTCATCTCCATATTATCCTCAAGGCAACGGTCAAGCCGAGGCCACTAATAAAACCCTTCTTAAAATCATCAAGAAAACGTGTGAATCTCATAAATTTTCCGATTGGCCAGAAAGATTGGTGGAAGCTCTGTGGGCTTACCGCATCTCCGTCCGTACCCCTACGGGGGAAACTCCCTATTCTCTTACCTACGGGATGGAGGCGGTGCTCCCATATGAGATCTTAATCCCTTCCCTTAGAGTGCAGCTCGATAAGGAACTTAATCTCGATGAACGTCGAGAGGCGTTGCTGGTCCAGTTGGAACTCTTAGATGAGAAGAGGATGAATGCGGCCGATCACGTTTCTGTTTATCAAAAGAGGGTTTCGCGTTATTTTCAAAAGAAGGTGATTGAACGTAAGTTTATGACGGGTGATATTGTTTTGAAACGTAAATTCATTCGGTCTGCAGGTCCTAGGTCTAAATTGCAACCTAACTGGGAAGGGCCGTTTGTAATAAAAGAGGCTTATCCAGGGAATGCTTATCGTTTAGTGAATGCGGAAGGCGAGGAGCTCCCTCACCCGTGGAATGGGTTGTATCTTAAGCGTTTCTTTCCTTAGAGTCTAAACCACGTGCTTCCCCGGCAGTAAGATCTTCCTTCCTATTTTTCAAAAGAAGGGTCCCGAGTAAGGCAATCACACACCACACGACATCCCTGGTCAGGCTCCTTGTGTAAAAGACACCGTTTCTCCTTGGCCATGCTTTAGGGGAAAGTCGAAGTCCCTGTCCGCTTCATTCTTCGGCTGAATCCAGGGGCAAGGAGTGAATAAGGAGGCGACAACTAATCCAAACACCCTAATGAGAGGAGATCTCAAACAGGGGCAAGTCCGTTATGACCTGACGCCACGAGCAAGAAAGGAAAAGAAAAGAAAAGGACTACTTTTTACGACAAAATCAAAAGCATTATCTCAAAGGTCTACAAATTCCAAATTTCCAAAAAATCCAAGAAGAAAAGAAAGCCAGGCATGACAAGAGTGGCAGTACAGTTCCCCGCGGGACGTTATGAGCCCGGTCGCATGCATGCCTAGGGTGGACAACGGTTCGATGACGGACGCAAAAGCCCCGACGCAACAGACCAAATCTCTAATAGGGTTGTGCGATGAGAAAATCAAGTCCTAAAAACTCCCATATCTGGCCTAAGCTTACCCCCATGATCTTTTTTTCCTTTTAGGACTAAGATTAGTACCCTGGGTATGCCATTGATAGAAACACCGTCATGATGATTAGGTCTTGGCCAGGGGTTGTCACACTATTACACGCCAATCTCGGGACTCAATCTAAAACAAGGAAGGGTTCGCGTTGCTAGAGAGGCACTGGTTTTTCAAAATCCAAAAACATCAAATATTCTCAAAATCCAAAAAAATCAAATATTCTCAAAATCCAAAAACAACAAATATGTTCAAAATCCAAAAACAATAAATATTTTCAAAAATCCAAAACAAAACAAATATCCTTAAAAATCCAAAAATATTAAATATTTTCCCAAAACTCCCAAAAATACCATCATGTGCATAGCATGCATTGCATTTTCATTATGTTTCTGCCTATTTAATAAAGGCTCCACCCCTTGACCGAATATCAAGAAACGGTCATTATTTAACTTGCTTCAAGGCAAGGGGTTGAGTCTAAGAACAGATCTAACTTGATTCATGTTTAAAGTGTGTGTGCAGAATGCAGGGACAAGATTCAAAGCAAAAAGGTTCACAACTATGCAGGTTCAAGGTATGTAACGCGCCAACATCAGACCGTTACAGTCACATAACGGCCCCCTCTTAGACCGTTATTTTCCTTCAGGCATGGGCCTTCTTTCTTTCACTAGCCATCACTATAACGGTCTGGAGAATACCGTTACTTGCTTATAACGGCCCAACGCCTATCCGTCATATCCTTCAGAGACAGGGTTCTATTGTTACTCTCATTCTGACGGCCTGTCGTAAGACCGTTATTTCCTTGTAGCGGCCCATTGCATATCCGTTTCTATCTCCAGAGGCTCTGCCTGTTCACATCATTCCAAGCCATTCAAAACACGAAACTCAAGCCCATTCAACTGTGGCAATTTCATCTCATTCAAGCAAGCTTAATGAAATATAATTCATGATAACTCCAACTTTGATCAAGTACACATAACATCTCTCATGAACAAAAAGAAAATCAAGATACATTCAATTTCTTATCCGCAAGAGGGCGGATTCTTCTCAACTCTTTCACATAATCTCGGCATGCTTCGTCGTTCTCTTCAACCTCTGCTTGCCATGGACGCACCTTGCTGATCTCCCACATGATCAGCGCGTTCCGGACTGCTCGTTCATCTTCCTCGGTCCCCATCTTCCTAGGTAAAAGGGGAGGGTAGTGTGATAGTGCAGAAACGCCGGTTCGAGGTAGTCCGATCTGAAGATGGCATCGGTGCGGGTTGTAGATCGCCATGGTAGTATTCCCCACTAGCTGGAGGACCAGGCCTTGACGCCGCGGTATTTTGAGAAGAGTGCTTCGAAGGATTCTTGGTCGCATAATGAACTTGTCCATTGGCAAAGTGTTGAAAAAGAGGCGCCATTCATCCCGAGTTTTCTTATCCGCCGTCCTGCATTCCACCTGAGAAGAATATCCAAATGCCCCTCCAATAAAGAAGAGGGGGTGGCTCCCGAAGATCCGGCTTGCAGAAGTTATGTCTTCCTTAGGAAGGAATTTGACTCTCACTCCTGTCCAGCACTCAAGGAGTATCATGGAACCAAACAAAAGTCCTCCTATGCAAGCCGAGCTTAGTCCATCATAGAGGTATGAGAGGACCGCTTGAGTGATAGACATTCCCCGCCACAGCCCGCTAATAATGCTAAGATTTTGGATGTCTAAGAGGTGGTCGATCGTAGTAAAAAGGAAGACCCCGCACAAGCAAACCGCCACCGCCTTGGCTATTGCTTCATGTCTCTCCCACTTATTTTTACAATGAGACACTATCCATTGTGCCAAGGGTATCAAGTGAACATGATGTGGGCTGATCATGGTCCTCACGTCCTTTGGATTATGAATGAAGTCGCTCAAGATCAAGGATGGGTCAATAGGCTCTATTGTATAGCAAACCCGGTCTTCATCCCCCACCTTAGTCTTAGGGAGGGTTAGGTAGGTTTCTACCTCCTCTAATAGGACGGTCGCTTCGAAGGAAGGAAAGATAAAGGTATGAGTTTGTGGATGCCATAGTTCCACAAGTGCTGAAATACTTGGCCAATCTAAGGATAATTTCTGGAAATTTTTGCCCAAAACCAAGAGTGGTTGAAGGTGCCAAGCTTTAAGGATGGATGTGACTTCTATAGGAAGGGCCTTTACCATGGGAGCCACCCAATTCAGATTAGAGTAGCATCTTGGGCCAGGAAGAGGCTTGAAGAAAGAAGGAGGAGAAGAAGTCATAAAACGAATTGAAGTACAGAATTTTCTGAACTTGGATGTGTTGTTAAGGGACTTACCACCCTTTGAACATTGGAGCTTAAGTGCTTGGGAATTGATGTCAACCGTTGGAGCTCTCCATGTTCTTTTCTGGCAGCTTTAGGTCCGGTGTAGACCTTCTCCTCCGTAGCCATCACCTCGAAGCTTCTTTTCATCTTGATTTCTGCCCTTAGGAGAGGTTCTTCAACCCTAAAGCAGAGGTTTGCAACAAAGATACGATTTTTGGTTGAGTTTCCAAGTCTTAAAGGTTTAATGTTGGCTTTGAAAGGATAAGACTTGAGTTGGAAGGCTTTATCTTCAATCTAGATAAGTTCTAGTAAGGGATTAGATGGCTAAACCTCGGGTTTAAGTACTCACGGCTCAATCCGTCTCGGAATACAACCCAGAATCTAACGGTCTATCGTACGGCCGTTATTTCACTCCGACGCGCCAACCTTAGGCCGTCGCATTTTCCTGTGGGTTTGATTCCCCGATCATGTTCTGTGAAGATTAACGGTCTAAGGTCTGACTGTCGTTTCTTGTAACGCGCAAATCTTGAGCTGTTATACTCTCATCCACTCAGTCCTTTCTCTTCTAGGCTAAACACTTCCTGACGGCCCTGGTTATGGCCGTTGCTTCACTCTGACGCGTCTCCCTCAGGCCGTCGCATTTTCTGCTAGTTGTCCTGCAACCATCGTTCTGCCATGATCAACGGCCTAGTCTTTGGCCGTTATTTGTCTTTGACGCACCTGCCGTTGACCGTCGTTTCTCCTGAAGCCCTACTACCAGGATGGGCCCCTGTTGTGATTAACGGCCTTTCACCGGCGCGTCGTTTGATTAAGACAGTCTGAGCCTAGACCGTTACTTTCTCTGCTGCCGAATTCTGGCTATTCCTTCTGCCCTTGCCTAGACCTGGCGGTCTCTCGCATTGTACACCTCATTCTCTCTGCATTTTCACACACATACATTCCTGCAAATAACTCATGCACACATTCCTGCCTATGTCTCATTCATCCATTCATTCATTTCATCCGTCCCTGCACAATCAAACACACATCCATTCATTCACTAAACAAACAGAAAACCCAAAAAAGATCTCATTCCATTTTTCATAAAGTTACATACAAGTGATAAGAAAAAAAACATAAAAAATACATCATTCGGTCGGCTTATCCACCGGACCGCCCTCATCCCCTCCATCCTTGGGTCTCCTCGCGGGTGGCGGTGCTATCGAAGCACTCTCCTCCTGCTGTCCCCGCTCCGCCCTCTCATTCCTCCGTTGGCCGGAGGAGCTGACAAGAAAATTCCCTACCGAGTCGCTCGGGGCAGCACTCCTCCGTGCCCAACTCTGAGAAGCACTCCGCTCCGGTCCCCGGCCCATCATCCGGACCGTCCGCTCCAGCGTCCGCAGCTCGATCTTCAGCGTGAAGATCTGACGCCGCGTCTCCCGTGCCTCGGTCCGGTAGCGATCCAGGTCCGCCGTCCCGATACGGAGCCGCTCCACCTCAGCTTGAGCCCGAGCTAACTCCATCATTAGTCGCTCACCCTCCGCCTCATCCAAGTGTCGCGGGGTCTCTGCTCTCAGTCGAGCCATCTCTGCCCGTACAAGCTCTGTCTCCGCTCGGGCTCGATCAGTCTCAGCCCGGCTTCTTTCTGCCTCTAGCCTCGCCTGCCTGGCTTCGGCCACCGCTGCTGCTAGCTCTCTCGCCTGTAGATTGCATTTCATATGGTTAATCATAAGGCATTTTTAGGCAAGATCATAAGCATGAGCATTTTTAGCATCTTACCCGCTCCGCGAGGGTGGCCTCCGCCTCCTCGGCCCGGGCAACCGCCCGAGCAAAATCAGCCTCCTGCTCAGCCCTGCCTCCCGCAGGCTGTGAGGAGGACGATGGGGCATCCGGTCCGGCTCGTTGGGTTCCCTCGGCCCACTGCATTTAGAAGACAAGGTTAGGAACCATGGTTAATCAGCATGCGCATCATAAGCATCAATTGTCATAATCATAAGCATTTTTAAGTCTAGGTTTTAAAGTCTCACCAGTAGCTCTAGAGCGGTCCGGTACCCGTCCCGCTGCTGGATGGTGGAGTGGAGTAATCCCTCCAGCTCAGCTATTCATCCCTCAGGGTCTAGCTGCATTTAGAAAGCATGTGAGTCAATACATCCATCACATGGCATTTTTGCATATAGAAAGGAGTTCAGAATTTGCAGACCGGTCGTCGGGTACCTCGGTACACCCGGTCGCCGTAGAGGCGAGCAAAGGCCTTCAGATATGCCTCGTCGCTCTCGTCTCGCTCCTTCACCGCTCGGCCCCGCCTATTCCAGTCGTGGACGTACTTTGCCTTCCGGGCGCACCAATCCACATTGCCGCTGATGCCCCTTGCTGACTTGCCGGGGTGGTCATCGCTGTGACGTGGAAAGGTCACCTCGGGCTGATGTAGTCCCCGGGTTCGCAGGATCAGCCTGTAGTGCAGAGGCTCGATGATATGGATGCAATGCAGCCATATGTCTCGTCCCTGGTACGACAAGGTCGCCTCTACCCACGGCTATTCCGTATAAACCTCGCCGCGGTATGGGGTCCATCTCACCTGAAAGCATTTAGTCCATTCATCAGCATTAGCATATAGAAGCATTAAAAGCATGAGCATTTAAAAAGCATTTAGAAGCATTTAAAACATATAGGAATCATTTTTGAGTTCTGGACTCACCGACGTATGCGGGAAGAAGTCTAGGTCATCCTGGATCGTCCGGGTGAGTCTGATGATCGACCCTGTGTCCCTCGCCACCGACCATCGCCTCACGATCGGTATGCGGCCGGGATGGAGTAGTGCACCTCTCCCGATGCCCAGGAGATACATGTAGCTCCAGATCTGTATTTAGAAATCAAGTCAGTCGCATGGCATAAATCATTGCATAAATCACAGCATAATCATAATCATATAGAAAGTATTTAAATTGCATTTACCTGTAGGAAAGGCTGAGAAGCCACCCAGCATCGTCTGCCGGTCCGTGGTGCTGAGGGACTCGAACAAGAATGCGAGCACTGCCGCTCCCCAGGCGTATCTCCTGACTCTGCCCAAATCCTCTATCATCGGTAGCAGTCTGCAGCTGATGACATCTGCCTGAGTCGCAAAGAGTAGCTTCCCGAATAGCAGCATCAGGAAGTGTCTGAGCACTCTATCTCCCTCAGGTCCTGCCTCTGCCGCCACGCGAGGGCGCACCTGGTCTATCACTCTGCCCAGATGCTCCTCAGGTAGCTCCCCCACGGCGATCGCCGCTCCTCTCAGTCCCAAGCTCTCCTGCAGTGCTGATCTCGAAAGCTGAGAGGAGGACTGTCCCGGTCTGATCAAATCTAGCCCGAGCAGCTGCTGCGCCATCTCTCGGTAGTCGCCGTAAGTCCACCCGGTCACTGCGGCTCCGTGAACTCTCAATCCGGTAATCCTCGCTATGTCTTCCAGCGTGGGGATCATGTGGCCCCATGGGAAGATGAAAGCTCTACTAATCGGGTCCCATCTCTCGTGCAAAGCATACAGTAGCGGCGTGTCCATCCGGATCACCTCGATGCTCAGCACCTCGGCGAATCCCATGCCGGCTAATCTCTCTCTCTGGTAGTCGGGCAATGCCTGGTACACTGCCCGGATCTGTAGCCAGGAGATCCGCGATCGTCTCTTCCCCTGCATTGCATATTAGATCATTAATTAGTCCAATTTGCATCATATAATCATTGCATAAGCATTCATAATTGAAAACAAAACAAAAATTTGAAAACTGAAAACCCTAAAAAATAGCTTAAGTCCCTGGCATGAGTGACGGCCCTGGGATGGGGCGTCACTTGCTTGTGACGGCCTCGTCATGATGCGTCAGACAAGTGACGGTCGCTGGCAGGACCGTCACATTGACTGCGTTTGGGAAATTTTTCCCTTGCATCCCCGTGGTCTCCCACTATGGCCAAATGGCCTACAATTGCTCCTAGGGGGTTCGTAGACCCATTTCTACCCCTATTTCCCACATGCATTCATAAATAAAACACAAAAAAATCAAATTTTGGAGTTAGGGCAAGGGGGCCTACCTCACGGTCCATGCCTCTCCTCCTCTTCTTCTCTGGTTCTTTGGGCTCCTCTGCACCCAATGAGGCTTCTCCTTGATCCTCCACGGCCGTGGGGACTTCTTCTTCTTCTATTGGGCTTCTCCTCGTCGGTTGTTCCTCTTCCACTGGCGGGATCACTTCCCGTTCGAGCCGGCGGTGGAACCGCCGTATGGCCATCTTCTTCCCTCTCCCCCTCTTCTGTGGTGGCGGTTGGGGTGCCTCGTCGCCGGCCATTGCGGTGGTGGGGGCTGGAATCGCCGGAGCTCTCTCGTTTTTGGTTTTTTGGGGCGTTGGGTTTGGAATGAATGGGCCGTGACCGTTCGGTTGTTTTTTTTGAAAACTCAGGAAATGCGACGGTCTATCGACGGACCGTTACATCCTTCTGACGCGCCTTGAGGTGACCGTTACATGTGTTGGACTGTTTTATTGAAGAATGTGAACCGACTGACTTATGACGGACCAGGGGTGATCCGTTGCTTGGTGTGACGCCCTTTCATGAGACCGTTATATGCTTGCAAATTTCTTGATGAACTAAAAAGTTTAATTGATGTTAAAATAGTGCCATGTTCTGCATTAATGTTCCTTATTGATGTCCCTTGCACGTACAATGGTTATGCCTTGATTCCTTGTCATATTTATTTTTTGGCTAACCTATCTTTCATGAAGGAATTATGAGTGAAGTCATGCGTTGCCGATCATCAGGCAGGTAAGTCAGGTATTGTATCTCGTTCCCTCACTCCCTTAATGCATTACTATATGTTACTTATGATATGTTATCTCGAGGACCGGATGGTCATTCATGTGTCCTGGGATCTGATGTTCCCCTAAAATAAAAATGATGATGATCTAAGTTCACATGTTTAATCGTTGGATAGGCTGTTAGATTAGAAAATTTGGGGATGATGGTTCTATCTTGCACGCCGTGGTTGCAGATGGTGTCCTGACTCTGATTTCTCCGATCTAGCAATATTATTCTCTAGTATTTTAGTATTTTATCTTTCTTCGCATTTGTTTTGAAGATTTTGTTTTCCTTTTAGCCCAGCATGCATCATACGCATTCTTTGAGCATTCATGAGGCTTCATTTGTTCAAGGTCTCAATGATGGTGAGCAGCTATGTTCTAGATTCTGGATGAGGAGAATCATTCCACTCTGAATTAGAAGGTTTCCTTCGATCTGCTCGCTTGATCTGGTTCACTGAAGATTCATGTCTGGAGTTTAATCTCTGTCCTTTTCATTGCCTCCGGCGGCTATCCGTGTTTTCCTTTCCTTAGTTAGTTCCTCCAGACATGCGTCCTTTGGTTGGCTATTTCCTTGTGATCAGTTTGAAGTTTTCCAGAAAATTCCTATCACTTGTTGGTAAAGAACGGGTGTCGTTTACCTTAATGCCCTCTTTTTGATACACTCCGCTTCATTTTCGCTTCATCTTCATGTTTCATTTCACTTTTGCTTCACCTCCGCTCGCTCCCCTACAAAGAGGACGTTAAGGAGGGGCATCTGTTGACACCCGTTTTATACCCAATAAGTCAGGTCATATACTTATTTCATTCTATATGATGCTCCGAGTTGTTCACTCTTCATTGAGTCTCTTGATCAGTTGAGGCCTATTTCTTGGGTCTTAATTCCTGGATTAAAGATTGGCTCCTGGTGGCGTTTCGTTGGCAATAGCTTAGCAACCCTTCATTGCTATTCTTGAAACTCAATGGTAATAACGGTCCGAACCAGGTGCGTTGTTTCATTATAACGCATGGGGCCTGGACCATTACTCTTTGAAGAGTCCTGAGGCATAAGGCCTCGTTTTCAGTGCTTATCCTTTTTGATTACACGTTGATAATAACGGTCTGTCGTGCAGCCGTTGTTTCATTCTGACGCCCTATGCCTTGGCCGTTGCTTCCTTGTAGAGTCCAACTTGTTGGGTCTTCTTCCCGTTGATCTTATCTTTTAGGCATAAGGTTGATAGTAACGGATGTTCCTTGGAGCGTTATTTCCAAGTGGCGGTCTGTCGTGCAGCCGTTACTTTCTTCAGAGAGTCCTGGCAGTTTAGGCCTTTTCTCTGCTACTCCGTGGCCAAAGATAAGGGTTTGGATTGACGGTATCTCTTTCAAATCTGATCCTCAGGACCTTCCGTTCGATTCTATGGACTCTTGGTGATATTATCTTCGAGGATTTGCTAAGAGTTATCTCTTTATCTTGCTTGGTTATCCTCTGCTCGACCTGAGAGTTTGAGGGTCTATAAATAGAACCCTTGACTTCATGGCCCGAGAGGAGGAAGATTTGAATTCACGACGAAGTGCTGCCGAACTCAGGAGCCATCTTCATCCAGGAGGAACTGCTTCCCATGTCCATCCATCTCATAATCAAGGGAGTACTTTGGTTTTGGTCTTTCAAGTTCATCATTGCATGCTTGAGTTCTTCCCTGGTTTTTCCTCAATCAAAGCATTGTCCCTCCTCTTTCTCCACGTTTTTCACTGTCCTCTAAGCATATAAACATCTTCCCAAACTTTTAAAACACCCAGAGGGGTTAAAAAAACCAAAAACTCCCCGGTAATCCACTCTCCTTTTGATGATGTTAAGTCCTTTGAGAATTGATGCTATGCTTGTGAAAAGGACTAATTGAGGTTATTGTGTTTGGTCTTTCTACATCCTTGGCAGGTTTACAGGTTTATTAACACGAGGCCCAGGTCTTCTAGCCGGCTGGAAGAGTTGGAGTTAAAAGAATTCAACCTTTGTTACTGCAGGTTATCTGACGGCCTTGTGCAGGCGCGTCACTCTCTTCCGGCGGTCTATCGTGTGGCCGTCACTTCCAAATAACGCACAGGGTTCTGGCCGTTACTTCTAAGTTGATCTACAGGCTTTCTCTAGTTTTCTCTCCCGTGGGCGGGTGTTTCATCCACCTATTTCTAAGGTATATTCAGGTCTTTGACTTGTTTTTACTTTGGTGGCGATCACATCTTTCCTTGGTGTTGGGCATTAGCTGTCTTCTTCATCATATCTTTCTATTTTTCTTGCTTGTTCCACCTTCACGGTGTGTTTTTGTTTACTCCTTGCTCCACGCCCCGGCGTGTGTTTTCCTTTTCCTTAGCATAGTTTGATTGAGATAGCATGCCCATGCTAGAGCTAGCTATGATTGCCTAGGTTCATGATCACATGTTCATAGGTTTGAGTAGATCTTTGATTGCTTGTTTGTCATCTTATCATATCACTTTTCAAACCTCAAAAGAAAGATAGAAGATAGACAAATAAATATCAACAACGTGATCCGAGGACAAAGAGGGCACAAGCCCTGCACACGCCCTAGCCGCCCCTGCTATAAATACGAAGCTTCTTCCTCAAAAGAAGACTGATCGAAAAAGGAGAGACTGATCATGAAGAGAAGGAGTGATTGAAGCAGAGAGGCAGAGAGCTGCAGAAGAAGAAAAAGAAGAGTGAGCCGAAGTCTGAGAGAAAAGAAGAGATAGTGAGAAAAGCAGAAGAAGAGAGCAGCTGAGAGCTAGAGTGCGAGAGATCCAGAGATCGTGAAGAAGAAGAGAAACCTCACTGTCTTAACTGGACTTTGGATCAGATCCAATCCAGTTTGCTCTTGCGAGAGCTTTTGTCCATTTCATTTTCCAGCTTTCAGTCGCTGAGTTTTGATTTATTGTTTTTTCCTTTCATCTGATCATTGTTCTTCCGATTCCCTTGTTTTGGGATCGGGGTTCCTCCTGTGGTCTCAGGAGAAGGGAGAGTTGTTTCTCCGGTTTACTGGTGACTGTGTGTCATCAGTGTTTCCCTATGGTGTAGAGGAAGGGAGGTCCGAGACCTCTGGGTTGCAAGTGGCTGGGAGTCACTTGTGGGTTCCCTCTGGGTTCGCAGAGGAAGAGAGATCTATGATCTCTGGTTTGCCAGTGACGGGCTGTCACTAGCAGTTCCCCTCCGGTTTGAAGAACGGGAGATTCATCTCCGGTTCTGGTCTTGTGGGTAGCGAGTCCAGGTGTCAAGCTTCTGTGGGTTGTAGAGCTTGGGTTGAGGGATTTGTTTCCCTCATTTTGTCAAGCTGTTTGGCAGCAATTGTTGTAGACTGAGTCTGTTGTTCTAGCCTTGCTAGTGGAAGCCTCACTCCAGTTTGGAGTGAGGGGTGGACGTAGGTCTGTGGACCGAACCACCTAAAAAATCCTGGTGTTCACTTGTGGTCTGATTTTCCTTATGTGTTCTTTCCATTGTTGCGCTCATTAGATGCTTGCTTAGGATCGTGTGAGGGCTACTTGAATTGTTGTCTTGCTTTGATCCTTCTAAGTATTCTCAGTATATTTCTGCAACAGCTTTTTAATTCCGCATATCTGAACATTAGAGATTTTATTAGGCAATATTTGAAGAGGGATACATTCACCCCCCCCTGTATCCGGGCCTTGCACCCTATCAATTGGTATTAGAGCGGGTGTCTTCATAGAAGGTCCAGCGACCTGCAGATCCGATCCTGCAGTCTTCGGTGCTATCTTGCTTTTGGTGCATCATTATTCCTGTTGCATTAATTTGTGCTGTTTCCATGGGTGATCCACCGGTTTTCAACGGCTCTAATTTTAATGCATGGTTTGTCAGTCTGCGCAATTATGCTATATCAGTTAATCCTGATCTGTGGAAACTAATTTCATAAGGTCCTCATAGATTACCAAGGAAAGAGTCCAAATGGACTGACAGTCACAGATCAAGGCATGAAGAAAATCAGAAAGTTATGAATCTAATGAAAGCAGCTACAGATAAGGCCTTACATTCTTGCTTTCATGACTGCAGTTCTACTAAGGATATCCTGGATAAGCTGGAGCTAGCTCACAGGATAAATGAGGACAGCTGCATGATGGCTGACAAGAGCAACCATAGCAGTGATCAAGATGAATTCGAAGATGCTGAAGAGGTAATCAATCCTTTCTCTAGTTACACTTTAGATGACTGGGAAGATGCCTATGCCAATCTGTTATATTCCCATGAAAAACTAGAGAAGAAGAACAAAAGTCTGATAAAGAAGCTAAAAAATCTAGGGGATTCTATCTCTAGAGGTGAAAATCCTGAAATTCTGAAAACTGAAAATGAATTATTCAGAAGACAAGTGTCGAAACTAGATGAAATCAAATCTGACCTTGATCATGTCAAATCTGAAAATAGAAAACTCAGAAAACAATGTCAGGAATCTGAACAAAAATTAATCAGTCTTGAAAGTGAAAACAGATTGATCAATGAAAAGTTCGAGGCTGTTAGTACTGTGAATTTAAAGTTTCAGGAAAACCTTGAAAACTATGAACCAGAAAACCATAGTTTCCTAACTGATGTATTGTTTGATGATGATAAACTTGAGCAGGAGAACACTAGCTTGAAGGTAGAAATTGAGAAATTGAGGAAGGAAAATGAGGAGTTAAAACAGTTGAACACCATCATGTCAGAGAGATTGCTGACATTTGAAAGAGGTAAATGTGTGGTGTCCGATAATTTAGAAGAAGTGGAAAAGCTCAAACTGAAACAAGAAATTGAAACCCTTAAAAATTTGAATGATGTGATGCATCAACAAATTCTGGTCTGTGAAGAAGATATAGTCAACTATGAACATCAGATCTCTTCCCTTCAATCTGAAATAAATGATCTAAACAATTCTTTGTCAAAATTCGTAGGTGGGCAGAAAAACCTAGACAAGCTACTAGGTGTAAAAATCAATCCTAGGAAGGAAGGGCTGGGCTACAATAATGTTAATAAGAAAGAGCTTCAGAGCAAGTTGATGACTTCATTTGTAAAAGCTTCAAATGTAGCCACCACCTCAAAAGATAAACAGCCCATTGTTCAAAAAATGCAGAAACAAGCTGACATTCAGAAACAAGCTGAAAAAGTGAAAAGGTATGTTCATGTGAAGAACAAGCAAAGAAACAATCATGTTGATGCTGTGCATGTGACACATAACCTAAACACACACACACATGCACACAAAAAGAAAATGTCATGCCACTATTGTCATAAACTTGGACATCTAATGCATGAATGTAGGTTGATAGAAAAGGATGATCTGAGTGCTAGAAAATATCATGGTAAAAATCCTTCATTTCAGAAAGAAGGAATTGAATGTTTTCATTGTGGTAAATTAGGACACAAGATTACACAATGCTAGTTTGTTAATGATAAGAAAAAATCACATTCATATCATACTAAATTTCATGCAAACAGTCATGCTGTTAACAAGAACAAGTTTGATTCAATAAACCAGCATATGACATGCCTTAATTGTGGAAAATTGGGTCATAAGAGATTTGAATGCTGGCTGAATGCTGGTGGGAGAAATTCTAATTCATGCTTTCACTGTGGCAAGGTGGGCCACATTGCAGCCCAATGTTGGCATGCTCAGGGAAGGAAGTCCAACTATGAATCTGTTAAATTCCCTGTCAATAGAAACACTTCTGGTACAAATGGATTTGTCTTTGAAAGGAAAACTCTTGCATGTTTTGAGTGTGGTAAGTTAGGCCACAGAGCTAAAGATTGTTGGCAAACCCAAAATAGAAGAATAAATGCTCATGTAAACATCAGAGAATTTCATGCACGAGCACATAGGTTTCATGATTATGCTAATGTGCACATCAAGAACACAAAACATGTTGTTTCGTGTCGTTATTGTGGTGGCTTTGGGCATTCTATGAATAATTGTTTCGTAATGAAAACTGATGATCTAGTTGCCCAGAAAAGCTTGAGGATGCCATTCAAAGGCATCACTGTCATTTCAGGACCCAAGACTGCTTGGGTACCTGTTTGTGCAAAATAAACTTTGCCTTGTAGGTGTGCCTTGGATTGAAAATAAGCTGGGGAAATGAACCAAGGCACTCAAAAGAAAACCCCTTTTTGAAACCTTCAGGTAAATTCCTTGCACTTCCAGTTCTTAAATTTACTGCATAGCATGTTAAATCTATTTTTGCATATTCATTCATCATCTGCATTGTCAAATTTGAATTCTCTGAACTCTCCTCATTTAAAGTGTATGTTTTGCACTCAACTCTGTTGATGGACATTGCCTGATTAAGAATTCTCTACAAACATCTGAATTTCACATGATTGTCTGAATTTGCATTTGCAGCCATTGAAAAATCTGATGCACTTAGACTTTTGGTATTACATTGTCATGCATGACCACTATGGTATATTAAATGGTAAGCTACTAAAAGGCAGGTGAAATCTGTCTGGAAGTGCTTGCTATGTGAGAGGTGGTCTTTAGACCAAGTCTTCCGCCTAGTACCATGGGTCATTTCACTTAATAGGGCAGTCTGAATGAGCTTGAGTCACAAAATCATATGTTCAGCCTTCATTGCAAACATTGCACAATATGAGGGGGAGTCTATCTAGTCTCATGTATTGTCTTCATGGCATATAGGATGATTCAGTGCTTTTAGTAAGGGGGAGTCAATGCATTGCATATCACTTATTTTGAAAAAAAAAAAAAAAGGAGGAAGTGACTCACTGCATATTGTCAGGGAGAGCATGCTTAATCTTTTCAGTTGTGTCTTTGTCTGAACTCTTCCTGTCCATCTATCTGATTCATCTTGTCATATCTGTAGTGTTAGTGATTCCATCATCAAAAGATCTCTCTTGACTGATTCTGAAGCATTCATAACCTGAATTTATACCTCATCTGTCAACTTTGAACTACTTTTCTCAAGAGCAGTCTCCCTGCTGCAATTTTTCAGAATCCATGCTGTTTGTTGAAATATCAGTCAGCTCACTTGAATTAATGAGCCGAGATATGAAGTAAACCTTCAGCCTGAATACTACTTCATAAAAGTTAGAACATCTTTAATGAAGAACCTTCCATTATACATGCTTAAGAACATTTGTTAACAGGAATTGGTTTAAGTCTTATGTACTCTTGTTTGGACTCAAAGAACTTGAAAATATCTGATTCAACCTCTTAATAAACTTTAACTGTCTGCTTCATGTAAATTCATGTAAGACTATCTGAAATCTGAAAAGTTGAAGTCCATGTCTACGTTGACTGAGATATATAGTGTATGTAGTTGTTCTTAAACACCTAACTTGTTCTGAATCCATTCTGAGAAAAAGTATGGACAGAGCAATGACTGTGGTTACTGAGAAACCTGTCCAAAGGATTGTGTCATGAAGTACCATGGTTAACTCTGTTTAAAGATATGATTGGAAACTACTATAAGAATATGGCAGAGCAATGGCATGGTTGTATTGAGTAACTGAGAATTCTGGCCTCTGATCAAGGTGTATCCTCATGCCAAAGATACTTTTAATGCTATCTCTGTTCTCTAAAATGGGAGAAGCAATACGGTTGTCACACTGAGTAACTGGGGATTTTGGCCTCTGATCAAGGTGTATCCTCATGCCAAAGATACTTTTAATGCTATCTATGTTCTCTAAAATGGGAGAAGCAATACGGTTGTCACACTGAGTAACTGGGGATTTTGGCATCTGATCAAGGTGTCTCCCCACGTCAAAAGGTGTTGATAAACCAAAATTATTCAAAAAAAAGGGAAAAATATGAACAAGTGTAAATCAAATTCTGAAAGAACAATTAAAACTCAGATGCATTCACTTATGTATCTCTTAAAGCAGTCATGGAAAGTAAACTAAGTAAGATGGAAGTTGGTTGAACTAGAATTTTATATGAGCCTGTAGTTCCTTTTTATTAAGAGCTGGTTCAGATATGAGTACCATTTCTTTTTGAAAAAACTCGATTTACATCATTCTTAAACCATATCTGACAATCAAGGTTTCATAAACTTTTATAATGGAGGAATCTAAGACTTAAATTCTGTTTTATGAAGTTGGTATCATGCTGAAAAGTTCTATATCTCAATTTTCACTATTTGCTGAATCTGTTCATCCTATTGCTCTCTATCATTGTGTTTTGATTGACATTGGTTCTCATTTAATGTGAGGCACAACTCTCAGTATAACCTTTTTACTTGCAGCCTTTGGATAACCAGTGTTCATCCTTGTTGTTTACTCTTACAACATGGATCATAAGGGAAGAACTCTCTGGTCAAGTGTGTCTGATTATGTTGTTTGTCTGCATTAGCTCTCTACCTTCTGCCATGTCAAATGGGGAGTATTTGTTGCATATGCATGTCTGCATAAGTTGTTTGCCTAAGGGGGAGAATTATTTTAATTGCTTCTGATATTGTGGTGCCCATGTGTTTTTACTGATAGATGCTTATCACCTCTAGACATACCTCAACTCTTTTCTGGCTTTAAGGGGGAGATTAACCTGCTTGTCATTTCTTGGCTATCCTTCACATGTTGTGCATGATTTTATCTGGCTGGTATAGGAGAGCATACAGCTGCATCATAGACTTGATTTGTGCTTCATTGTTTAACTGCCACTGTGTCTTTCATGTCTAAATGACTGAGTCAAAGGGAGAGTATTTTCTTATTCATATCATGTATGCTTGTATTTCTCATCTCAAACTATTTTTCTTTTTGATGAAGTCAAAGGGGGAGAATAGTTTGACATGAGTCAGTGTGACTCATAGTGTTGCCATCATCAAAAAGGGGGAGATTGTTGTGCCTCTGTGATTTTGATGATAGCAAACACTATGAGTTATCTGAACATCTGTGACATGATTCTGATCTCCATGATTTTGATGATAGCATATCATGAATCTGTGTCTGAATGACTGTTCTGCTTTGGGCATATGAACTGTACAGGGTAGTTCATGCATACAGCAAGTCCATACACTCTCTGCTGTTATCTTCATGCTTTTGCCAAGTCTACACATTACAGTCTAGTCTGAACATCGTCTGGCAAAGTCTATACATCGCTTGCATCGTTAAGTCTATACATTGTCGCATGCATCGTTTAGCTCAAGTTTGTACATCGTCCAGTCGTGTGAACATTGCATTCGGCAAGTCTGTACAGTCTACACATTTCATTGCAGCATGCACACACAAGTCTACACAGTGGTCTTCATTCATGTGCACAGTTCGTGCTTCAGTGCATTAACAGAGTCTATACATCGTAAGGCTGCTTGCATTAAGTCTATACATTGGTGGCAAGTCCATACAGTACATGCATCAGTCGAAGTCTGTACAACCCAAGTCTATACATCCATCTGTCTGCACAGTCTATACATCCATCTATTGATAGTTCGTCAAAGTCTGTACATAGTTCTGCATAGTGTACTGCTAAGTCTGTACAGAGTCTTTTGCATCGTTCATCAAGTCTGTACACTACATTGCACGAGGTGAAGTCTATACATTATCTTTGCATAAGGCCACACACAGTCTGTACATGCCATAGTCTTGCATACTTAAAGTCTATACAGCCTTTGCATTGCACGCTAAGTCCATACAGCCTTTGCATTGCACGCTAAATCCATACAGCCTTTGCATTGCACTAAGTCTATACATTGCACTGTAGCATGCATTTCTTCAAGTCTATACATCGTTGGCTAATGCATGCATCGTCTCTCAAGTCTGTACAGCCGTCCGTCTCACTTAGCGTCTCATTTGGACATGAAGTCTGTACATCCACCGTCTCAGTTAAGCCATGAAGTTTGTACATTCACCGTCTCAGTTAAGCCTTGAAGTCTGTACATCCACCGTCTCAGTTAAGCCTTGAAGTCTGTACATCCACCGTCTCAGTTAAGCCTTAAAGTCTATACATCCATCGTCTCACTTGAGCTTTAAAGTCTATACATCACAGTGTCTCATGCAGTGTCTCATGCAAGTCTATACATTGCATCATGACAAAGTCTGTACATTGTTCATGCATATACAGTGACTTGATCGCCAAGTCTATACATTGCTTCTTCATGCATTACTTCGAGTCTATACATTGCATGCTACTAAGTATGCACATCGTGTGTTCATGAAAGTCGATGCATGCTCATTGTCTTGCTTGCATGAATAAAGTATGTACATCCGTTTGCTAGCAAGTTTGCACGAAGTCTGCACATTGTGTGCTCCATGCTGACCAAGTCCATTCATTGTCATCGCTGTATGCATTTTGTCAAGTCTGTACAGCCTTTGCAGCTCATCCAAGTCTATACATTGCATATGGTTGTGCATCTCTCAAGTCTATACATTTGTTGTGCATAACCCATGCATTGCATGAAGTCTGCACATTGTGTGTTGCTATGCTCTAGCTTTGCATTCACTCTAAAGTCTACACATTGTCTGCCGTGCACACTAAGTCCATACATTCGTTGATGTCATGTCTATACATCACCGCTTGTTTGTGCATCGATCAAGCCTGTACAGCCTGTGTCTGCATCAGTTCATAAGTCTATACATTGTCTGCTACACAAACACTAAGTCTACACATTGTGGCATGCATGAACAAACAAGTCTGTACACACTTCAGCACTTAAAGTCTGAACGTTCTTCAGCAGAGTATGTACACACTTCAGCACTTAAAGTCTGAACATCCTTCAGTGAAGACTGTACACACTTCAGTGCATATGTGCATCTCCTTCAAGACAAAGTCTGTGCATTCTTTATTTCTAAGTCTATACATTCTATCTTTCATGCTAAGTCTGTACACTGCGGTCTTGTGTTACCCAGCAAGTCTGTACATCTCTCTGATATTTTCTTATGACTATGTGACAGGTATATCCTTCTAGAATAAAGGTGTCTGGGCACGTGATCCGAGGTTGGCACCTGGCACGTGATCCGAGGACAAAGACGGCACAAGCCCTACACACGCCCTAGCCGCCCCTGCTATAAATACGAAGCTTCTTCATCAGAAGAAGACTGATCGAAAAAGGAGAGACTGATCACGAAGAGAAGGAGTGATTGAAGCAGAGAGGCAGAGAGCTGCAGAAGAAGAAAAAGAAGAGTGAGCTGAAGTCTGAGAGAAAAGAAGAGATAGTGAGAAAAGCAGAAGAAGAGAGTAGCTGAGAGCTAGAGTGAGAGAGATCCAGAGATCGTGAAGAAGAAGAGAAGCCTCACTGTCTTAACTGGACTTTGGATCAGATCCAATCCAGTTTGCTCCTGCGAGAGCTTTTGTCCATTTCATTTTCTAGCTTTCAGTCGCTGAGTTTTGATTTATTGTTTTTTCCTTTCATCTGATCATTGTTCTTCCGATTCCCTTGTTTTGGGATCGGGGTTCCTCCTGTGGTCTTAGGAGAAGGGAGAATTGTTTCTCCGGTTTGCTGGTGACTGTGTGTCATCAGTGTTTCCCTCTGGTGTAGAGGAAGGGACGTCCGAGACCTCTGGGTTGCAAGTGGCTGGGAGTCACTTGTGGGTTCCCTCTGGGTTCGCAGAGGAAGAGAGATCTGTGATCTCTAGTTTGCCAGTGACGGGCTGTCACTAGCAGTTCCCCTCCGGTTTGGAGGAAGGGAGATTCGTTTCCGGTTCTGGTCTTGTGGGTAGCAAGTCCAGCTGTCAAGCTTCTGTGGGTTGCAGAGCTTGGGTTGAGGGATTTGTTTCCCTCGGTTTGTGAAGCTGTTTGGCAGTAATTGTTGCAGACTGAGTCTACTGTTCTAGCCTTGCTAGTGGAAGCCTCACTCCGGTTTGAAGTGAGGGGTTGACGTAGGTCTGTGGACCGAACCACCTAAAAATCCTGGTGTTCACTTGTGGTCTGATTTTCCTTATGTGCTCTTTCCATTGCTGTGCTCATTAGATGCTTGCTTAGGATCGTGTGAGGGCTACTTGAATTGTTGTCTTGCTTTGATCCTTCTAAGTATTCTCAGTATATTTCTGTAACAGCTTTTTAATTCCGCATATCTGAGCATTAGAGATTTTATTAGGCAATATTTGAAGAGGGATACATTCACCCCCCCTCTGTATCCGGGCCTTGCACCCTATCACGTGATACTAAACGTTTCCCTTTTTCCTTGTCGATCAGACCTTCGGCTCGGCTCCTCTCCCTTGCCTTTAAGTTTTTCGACCTTCTCCAAGGTACTTTCGCATAGATGCCCCCGTTGGACCATCTCTGTATATGTACGGATATTCTGAGTCCCAAGTTGTTGAATAAAGCCGGGCTTTAATCCATCCATAAATCGGTTAGCTTTTAATAAGTCGATACTAACCAGATGAGGAGCATAAGGCGCCAGCCTAGAAAATTGGAGTTCATACTCCGCTACTACCATCATGCCTTGACGTAATGAAGTAAATTCCATAGCTTTCCTCTCCTTACCATGTTTGGAGAAGTATTTTACTCGGAAGAGGGTGAGGAATCCCTCCCAAGTATGTGGTGCATCTTGAGGCGGTGTAGGAATTGACTTCCACCATGTACGGGCATCTTTATTGAATTGGAACGTAGAAAGATGAACCTTGTCCTGGTCGGCACATTGCATAACCTCAAATATATTGTTCATTTCATCAATCCAATTCTCGGCTTCATCTGGGTTAGGGGAACCAGAAAATCGTGGAGGATTTAGGCTCATGAAGTTGCAGTGTAGATCACCAGCACCAGCTCTTGCGCCAGCTTGTGCCATGTTTTGTAATGCCTGAGTGAGACCCACAACGGTCTGTTGCATCCCACCCCAATCGACACGATGAGCCATGATGAGAGTAGAGTAATGGATTTGTTAATTCTAATGGAATGAGTGGGGTTAATCTTACAAACAATTCTAATTATTTTTCTCATCCCAGGTTCTACACCATTCCTCTCATAGGTAGGGAGTTTCTTTCCTAGTTTCATAGGTGTGGGTCCTTAAACCTTGGACTTATCCTACGACATGTCTTTTCCCTATGACATCTAGTTCTATGCTCTGATACCAACGTAACTGTCACGCCCTGAGATTATGCAGCGGAAACAATCGAGAACGTGAACAGCCGGTATGATAAGCCTCTTGCAAGCAATATAATCAGAGCGCCAGACAATCACACAAAGTAATTGCACAAGTAATTCACTAAAACCTTCATCTTTATTTCATATAAATAACCATCAAAATACATAAGATCTTTGACTCTCTTTACTAGACTCAATAAAATAAAGATTACATCATGACTCGACTAGACACTTGATAACTATGGCTTCTCTCGTCCATATAACCTTCAATCGCTCTCGGACCCGCTACTTGTATAATCTGAATCCGATTCACTTGTACCTCCTGAAACATTGAGAAAGTAGGTAATGAGCACACTTGCCCAGTAGGTATCTTCGTATCAACATGCAGGCGAGTTTAATTTATTAGCATTTTAGCTCTAGAGAATAAGATAAATCATGCGAATACGGCAAAGCATGTGAATAAACCTAAGTAACAGGTTATGATCACGACGAGATACGAGAATGTGATTGATCAAGTATATGATAAGAATGTAAAATTTAGGCCTTTTCATGAACAAGAATATACTTTTCATAACCATAGAGGCTATGTACTAGAAAGTCATGTAACAAGCAAGAAAGTACTTTTCACTTAATAGCAAGTACTTCGTGAATTTACGTGGATCTTTATTCACATCCGCGGATTTTCACGTATTTATAAAGAAAGTACTCCCAACGCAATGTGACGCCAGTAGCATCATACCCCATGGTTTACAGTATGTTTCCGACAATCAGCCGAGGGGACTAGCATAGAACCCTTGAACACAATCAGTGCTCGAACTGCATCTTCAAGTATAAATCAAGCTACTTCCACGATTATCACAATAATGTGGCCAATAACGTACAAGTTCAACAATAATTCTATGATAAGATAACCAAGGTATAGAACATACCAATAATTGATCATGAGAATTCAAGAGATGCATTAATAAGTAGGTTATGCTATGGAGAAAATTCGACAGCATAACGGTACATTCATTATCTTTCATATTTTTAACATTGACTTATTAACATAGGTTCAGAGTCCAGATAATTCTAAGACCATCCAGGAACTCAAAAAAATAACCCCAAAGGTCAAACCTCGGGTTAGACAATTTTAGGAACTAAACGGTCGTTTACTGAACCGTTTCTTGAGACAAGCGGTCTAGTGCAGGACCGTTTTACGTATGAAACAGAAAAGTCGACATAGTGAAATCTCCTGGATCCTAACGGTCACGGTAAAGGTCTCTTAGTGACTTTAGCAGTCTAGGATATGACCGCAAAGGTCCAGATCTCACAAAACACCGATAAAAGTGCTCTCTAGACAATGGGCTTTTATGGTACAACCAGCTCGGCGTCCTAGTGAGAATCCCAATCTCGCGGAGTCTTACGGAGGCCTTGAAACAAGATTTCCTAGTTCGTTGGAAGAAATATCTATTGGAGAGATTATCAAATCCAAGATTATGTACTTAATGTGCAAAGATGTAACTAATGACAACATACCGGGATATGTGCCATGTACTTAAGAAAATGACTCTAGAAGAGAGAAAGATAATGGTAACAGCGATCAAATCATAACTAGTCCATGAATCATATAAATTTAAGTTAATTACAAAAGTATATGATTTGGTCATGAAAATAACGTAAGTTTAAAAATAATTCTAAGTGCATAAAGAATCATAAAATCTACTAGAATGTTCTGTTAACATAACTAGGTATATAAAAATATCACTTGAAACAGGAGTAAAACCTACTTAACTAGGCTTAACATATAATAATTAGGGCTAATCTGCAATATGTTTCGAGTTAACAATATCACAGAAATCAGCAAACGCAAACGGTCTAGTGGGTAACTGTCTGTTGTGTCTAGCGGTCTATCGTGTGACCGCTAGCGATTCTGGCGGTCTACAGGAAGACCGTTTCTTCCTGTGTTAACAGAAAACTCAACAATACTAAAATACAATACTAATCTAAGACATATCATGCATGGAAATCAACATGAATAAACTCTATAGCATGATAGAACAAGGATAGATCAGCCAATATGCGTGGGCTTATGTATTAACAAGAGAATTTCCTTTTTACTCCATTAGGGCTAGTTCATGCATGAATATTATATTAGATGCATAGTCCTAATGAAAATATAAAATTCTCAGTGTACAATGCATGAAATGGACTGAAATCGGAGGACTTTTATCCCTAATGTCATGTTTAAGCCGTTCATGAGATAACCTACCTGGAATAGTGCTCCTAGACTGCCAATTTCTGACTGGAAGCAAGCCCTAGTTCTGCACGTTCTGTGCTAAACCAACAAGTTCACACCCTTGTATCTCCTGATTCCCTTGACCTAAAGACGTAAAATTTTGAACGTAAGAAGAGGGTACTAACAGGGACAAATTATTCCAAAGAACCTTTATCTAATTATCTCATTTGAGGCTTCTATTTTCCTGATCTTCCTGGGTCGGTCACACTACTTCCTGACTTGTTTCCACCGAACTAGCATCTTTATAGGCTTCTATCTCTCTGTAGGCTTGATCTCCTAGGACAAAATTTTGAGAAAAGTTAGATCTAACTAAAATGCACAAATTCCTAGAAGAAACTTATCTCGAATTCGACCTCTTTACCTTAGTTCCACGCTGCTAAAAGTAAGGGTCGCGCTAGTTGGTTCTGGGGTCTATTTATAGGGTTTAACTAGGGTTTCATGCATTAGAACGATTCTAGAGTCCTAATTAGGTATTAGATCGATCTCTGAGAGTCCCAAGCATGCTTACAAGTCTTCATACTCCGGTCTCTAGGAGTTTGGATGCCAAAAATCTAATCTTTTTGCACTTTCTTCCACTCACGGAATCTGCAGAGCTTAGCGGTCATTTGGGAGACCGTTTTCCTGTGGCTGGCGGTCTCGCGATAGACCGTTTTTGATTTAGGGCGTCGAATTTGAAACTAGTTCAAACTCTTGTATTCTTATCCACCTCTTTATCCAAAAATATTCTACTTATCTCCTTAATTTCGTAAATACATCAATTCTAAGTTTCTAGAACATGGGCCAAAGTTAAAATTTATAATTTGGGCCAATTGATTGTGTCAAAATGGGCCTAATCCTTTTGTATCAGTGCTGGGCCATAATAATTAGATTTAATTAACCATAATTTATTTAATAGCCCTTTTTGCCCATTGAATAATTAATATAATTATATTTTAAATCCTAGAATTTTCTCGGGCGTTACATGTACTTTTGCTAAAGTTGGAGCTGGGGAAAGCTTAAAGTAGTGAGGTGATATAATATTGGGGCGAAGGTTATGGGTCAGCCAACCCCATAGTTATATTGTGGTCTAAAGCGGGGCTAAGACCATAGCTTGGTCGGTCCGAAGTCTGAATATATGTGGGCAGTAGCCAAGGTTAAGGCCAATAATCAGTTGGGTCTGAGAGGGATAACCATGGCAAAGGCCTCTGCTCATCTGCACATAGGGTCATTCATGGAATGAGGATCCAGGTTGAGGCCATTGGCTAGCCGTGCCCGAGAGATATGGAGATCGATGACCAAGCTGAGCCCTGAGCCCAACCATGCTTAAGGTCAAGAAGCGAGATACATTGAGAGTAGGGTCGTCATTAGGCTGAGCTTAAGGTTACTTATGTAGAGGTGACTAAGGTATGGCCACAGTACGATAGACCTTATGATGGCGAGTTAATAACTAGGCTATGGTCGATGATTAGCTAGGCTGAAGATCACAAAAGCACGATGGTGCATTCCTAAAGGTGGTAATTGCATTATAAATCTCAAACTTGCGAATATAGTGAACTATGTATGATAGCCGCAAAAATTTGCCATGTTCCAGGTTTGATGGAAGATTGTACCTCCAAGTGTTCGATGTGGTATCCTCTTTGGTGGGGTAGCCTTCACAACCTGGTGATGACTTTCTCAATTTGAGAGGAGCTTGTTGGATGTGGTCATCATGACACCTTTAAGCCTTCATTGCCGAGGCTTGCCAACTTCTTGCTCGAATCCTCGTACTAGGTGCTTCCTCCGATCGTCGACAAGGCTCGGATCAAGGATCCCTCATTGAATCAACCGGTGGACCTCTCGGCGGAGGGCGTTGTACTCATTAGTTGTGTGATCATAATTCTGATGGAACTCACAGTACTTCCTCCTATTAGGACGGTTGGGGTTGTCAAGCATCTGCGCGGGTGACCAGAGATATGGCATGTCCTAGATATCCATTAGGATATGGCTGAGGGAGATACTGAGGCAAGGGAAATCTTCCATAATCACTCAAGGAGGGGATGAGTGCTGAGTTGACTTGGCGAAGGTAGCGCAAGGTTCTAGGGTGGCAGTTGTAGTGGAGAGTGCTCTAGCATGGCGGTGCCATGGGTTGGTCACCACTCTAAGTGGGTGCAGAGCTCGCAGGCTAAGCTGGGACTGTGGATTAAGGCATAAATCAATCCATCAAAGTGCTGAGCATGTCTTTGAGGTCCAGGATGACCTCCCTTAAATCGGCAACCTACCTAGCTAGGGCATTGAACCGCTCCTCCAAGACTCTAAGAGCTTGCATGGCTAATAAGTGATGGATTTCAGCTTCAGTGTTAGCTCACGCCGAGGGCCTCAGAGAGGGTGTCATGGCTTCTAGTCGAGTTCCCATAAACAGCGCCAAAGTGTTGTTTAACACTTAGAATTTTTAGAGAGGAGACTGAGCGAGAGAGTAGAGTTCCCCGTTTAGAATTTCCTGTCCCCCTCCCTCTACGTAAACATGAAACCTTCTCCCCCTCCCCTGGCCAGCCTCTCCCCCTCTGTCGATCGCTGGTGCCAAACCCACTGACCTCTTCTTCTCCACCGTCTGCTAGATCTGCCACCCTCTTCCTCTCCTTAGTCTGCCAGATTTGTCACCCCCTTCCACCAGAACCCTGGCTGCCCCATTGCCTCCCAACCACCACCCTGTGCCAAGCCATCTCCATCACATCTATCGCCGTCTATACCCTGCATCAACATCACACACGGCCACCATCTCCCCCATGCCAACATCATCCTCCCATCGGTACCCTCAATCTCTGCCAACAGCTAAGCCACCGTCGGCCTCCTCTTCGTGGCGAGATAGTCGCAGCTCCGCCCTTGTCGGCCCTGTCTGGCCTCTACTCCACTGCCTCGCAGCACCAACCGTCAGCTTCCATCGGCACTGGCTCTGACCACCCCTCACGCCACACCGGCCGCTAGCTTCCACTGGTACCTCTAACCACCCCTCACGCCACAACGGCTCACTGCCCCCCCTCTCTCTCTTTGAGTCACAGAGGGTATATTGGTCATTTAACATCTAACTAACAAGAATGTTGATATCTTTTTCAAATATTTGCTCTACTGTCAAAGGAAGTTAACCATGATGGCTTTTATATACTACTTAATTTTACGTAGTGATATACATACTAATGCATTTCCCGAAATAATTTTTTTACAAATTCGAGTCTAAAAACAGTTTTAATGCAAAAAACCCAATTATTTATAGTTCATTAACTAATTTTATGAAATAATATCTTTAACACGTTCCTAAGATATTTCTAAATGATGCTCTCTCTAAAATATTTCTTAAAATAAATATAAAAAACATCATACAGTATGGATCCTACCGCAACATGCTATGAGCTGGAAGACTACGTCAGAGTTTTAAGGTGTTGTTTGATATCAGGTAAATTTTGAGGAGAATATGCATAAGTCATTCTAAGATAATTTATCACTATCTTTATTCTCACGTGTGTTTGGCATATGAGGGGATAATAATAGTGTTATTTCTATTTCTCGTTCGGTAAAAAATAGAGATACAAATAAGAATAGGTGTTAAAAAAAAGACCATCTTACCCTTCTTAACCTTGTTAATATTTAATATTTTTATTCATGATTAGTATTAATATAGATATTATTTAATAAATTTTATGCTAATAATATTTAACACTAATGAGATAATTATGTAATATTTTTTATTAATAATGATGATTAGCACTAATAAAATTATTATTTAATAATTTTTTATTTTAATAATAGTTAGCTTAATGATTTATCATTTGTTTGATAATTTTTCTTATTAATCATGACTAGTACTAATGAACTTAATATTTAATATGTTTTATTCATAATGATGATTCGGACTAACGAGGGTATTGTTGAATATTTTTTCTTATTACTGATATTTAGGACTAATGATCTTATTGTTTAATATATTTTATTTTAATCATAATTAAATTTAGTGAGATTAAATTTAATATTTTTTATTCATAATAATCATTAACACTAATGAGAGTATCGTTTATAATTTTTTTTTTGTTAATAATATTTAGCATTAAAGAGGTGATTGTGTAACATTTTTCATTTATAATGATGATTAACACTAATGACATTATTATTTAATATTTTTTAATAATATTTAACACTAATGATTTATCTTTTGTTTAATAATTCTTTCTTATTAATATGATTAGTACTAATGGTGTGACTATTTAATATTTCTATTCATAATGATGATTAACACTAATGAGAGTATTTTTTTTTTATATAAATCCAAGTCATCAAGGAACATAAGGGAGAGTGCACCCCCTTTCCAAAGGAAGGGAATGGACCCACTCCACCTTAGTTACAAGATGCTTGCTTTTATTGATTTTGATCAGACTATATACAATTATGGAAGGCAAATGCCTCAAAGACAAAAGAAAAAGGACAAAGTCTGTCATCCATGAGGTCAATGCAGCACACAATATTGACAACTCTGAGATGCCATTACTTCATGCCGTCATAGCAAGCATACCCTCTGGCAGCTACAGAAGAGCTCCTTCCTATGAAATATCAGAATTTGAACCCCTCACATCGCAGCACCCTGTTGAACAATTCTTTTCCTAAAATTGGGAAGCCCATTGGCATCAGAAATTGCATACCCTTTGGCCATCTGAGGAAGATCCTGAAGAGAAGCAAACTCTTGATTATGCCCAACATGAACCGCATGATTTGCTAAAGCATCAGCTAATTGATTCCCTTCTCGATAAACATGCCGAATTGGACAGTGAAAGTGGGATATCAATTCTGTTAAAGCCTCCCACCAAGGAAGAAAAGACCAAGGGGGAGATTGCTTGTACTGAATCAACATTAATAAAACCATTGAATCTGTGTAAATTGCAGAAATCGAAATGTTATGTAATTGAGCAAGCCTAAGGCCGTCCAGCAAGGCCCGTCCTTCTGCAACAGTGTTGGTTCCGAAACCATAAAAATAGGAGAAACCCAAACAAACTTGACCCCTTGGATCTCTGATACAACCTCCACCACCAGCCAGACCCGGATTGCCCTTACTAGCTCCATCGACATTCAAGGTATAACCAAACTCTGCATATTTCCATCGAACAATAATAAAGAGAATCTTTGGGCTGTTAGCCACCAAACCAAATGCCTGCAACTTGGAGTAGAAATCTCTTCCAAATTCCTGCTTGAATCGAATTCTCTTTAAGAGGATTTGAAGATCTTCAACCAGCAGCTCTGCCAAATAATCTAAAGGTCTCCAAGAATTATCATTCTTTATAGAACATCGGATTTTCCAGATATGCCAGATAACCAATTCCATAACTAAAAGAGCAACTACATCCTTTGGACAACACATAACCGAATCTATCAAAGCAGTGTGCAGCCTATTTCTGATATGTGGAATATCTAACCAAAAGGAGGGAAGCAGTGGGGAAAAGGCTGACCAAAATACCTTGGCAATCTCTCCATGTATGAAAAGGTGATCTAAGTCCTCCACCGAGTGAGTGCCACGACAGCAAACGCATGAAGAAGCTAATTGCACTCCACAACTCTGAACCTGAGAATCCACCGGGACTGCCTGCTTCAGAAGTCTCCAACAGAACAGTGAGGCTCTGATAGGAAAAGCAGAGTTTCATAACTTGCTAATTTGACCACTTTGCCTTGAGCCAGAATCCATCAAAAATACATAAGTGGATTTAGAGCTATATTGGCCAGAATTAGTGAGGGTCCAAACAGGGATATCATCTCTCTGATATAAGATATAATTCCTAGCAGTATCCATTAGATGTCTAGAAATAGGGAGCTGCCAAATGCCATGAGTCGGATCAGATAGAACCTCCTGAACTGAACATTTTCCAAACTCTGAATGTATAGACAAATTAAATGTATCTAACAGAGGTTTATCTACCAGCCAGCTGTCTTTCAGAAAATTGGTGGTGGCACCTGACATTGCTACCTTTCTAGAATTTGAAAGAAGCACAGACCGAGCTCTCTCAAAATCTACAGTACGAAAACCCACAGGGAAAGGCTTTTTGCAGTCAGAAATGTGCTTACCAGCAATATATTTGCTCCTGATGAAATTAGCCCATAGAGAATTGCTATACAAGGAATTCCAAAGCAACTTCACATAAAGAGAGATTTTCATTTCATATAAGTTCCTAATCCCAAGCCCTCCTTCAGCCACTGGCCTGCAGATTTTATCCCAAGATATCCAATGTTTTCTGTGGGTGGATTCATAGCCCTGCCAAAAAAAATTAGAGCAGATACTCTCAATGCGTCTAAGAATGGAATGAGGAATGGAGGTTGCACTAGCACTATAAACAGTGAAAGAGTCCAATACTGATCGAATAAGAGTGAGTCTGCCTGCTTGAGACAACAAACTGCTTTGCCAACCTTCTAATTTTGCAAGGATTTTGTCAATCAAAAATTTGAAATGTATAACTTTCTGACGGCCTGATATAAGAGGAATGCCCAAATAAGAAATACTACCAATCCGATGTTGAAATCCAGTCTTGATAATAATTCTATCAATAGCGCTGCGAGGCATATGCTTTGACACTACAAAGCAACTCTTTTGTGCATTGATTTTCTGTCCAGAGGAATCTTCATATGCAGCCAAGAAAAGCAGTAAATTGTTGATGGAAGGCAGACCACCATTAAGAAATACCATGGAATCGTCAGCAAATAGCAAATGAGTAATTTCCTGAACCCCCCTAGGCAAATGGTAATATTTACACACACCTCTGCTGAACAATAAAGAGATACCCCTACTCAAGACCTCTTCTGCAATAATAAAGAGAGCTGGAGCCAAGGGATCCCCTTGTCTTACCCCTCTAGAGGATTTAAAATAGCCACGGGAAACACCATTCAAAGATATTGAAGACTAGCAATTTGAAACCATTTGTGCTAAAAGGGAAACAAATCTGCTTGAAAATCCAAATTTCTTAAGAACTGCATACAGAAAATCCCATTCTACCCTGTCATAGGCCTTGGCCATATCCAATTTTACCAACATATTATGGCCTCGTATAGGCCTATGTAATTCAGCAAACATTTCCTGAGCGAGAGAGCAGTTTTCAATAATTTGCCTACCATGAACAAATCCACTCTGCTCAGAAGATATAATAAGGGGCAGAATATCCCTCATCCTGTCACATATCACCTTAGAGACAATTTTATAAGAGAAATTGCACAGACTGATGGGCCTAAAGTCAGTAAATGAAGATGGAGATTTTAGCTTAGGAATCAAACATAGAATTGAAGAAGTAACTCCTTGAGGAAGACCCCAGCCCTGAAAAAAGCTTTGAACAGCCTTCACAACATCATCCTCTATTATTTCCCAGCAATGTGTATAAAAAATACCACTAAAGCCATCTGGACCAGGGGAACTGTTCCCTGCAAGGGAAAATACAGCAGATTGGATCTCAGCCTTTTGAGGCACTGCACACAGCATTTTATTCTGATCATCCGAAATCAACTGAGGAATAGGAAACAGTAAATCTTCATCTATATAATGAGGATCAGACTTGAGTAGATTTTGAAAAAATTGGACAGCACCATTAAGAATGGTTTCTTGATCTTCAACCCATGCATCATTTATCTTTAACCTGTGAACATAGTTTTGTTGTCTCCGAACTTTGACATACTGATGGAAATAGCTAGTATTTTTATCACCATATGATAGCCATTTCACTCTTGATTTTTGATACCAAAAAATTTCTTCTTTCTCCAGAATAGAATTCATAAGAGCATTGGCCTGTTGTAATTTTTGACGATTTTCTAGGGTGGGGTTATTATCAAACAAAGATTGACTTTCAGCCAATTGAACAGAAGCAGATTCCTTAGCCAGATTGATGTTGCCAAAAACATCTTTATTCCACTGCCGCAAAGCTATCTTCAATGTTCTAAGCTTTAACTGAAGGTTGTAAAATGGATTAGAATCTAAATGAAAAGTCATGTTCCATTGATCCCTGACAAATCTTTTAAAATCATCATGGGAATGCCACATTTGCTGATACATGAACCGACCAGGAGCAGGAGAAGCAGGAATCATCGAAAGTAGCAAAGGAGCATGATCTGAAGGACCCCTGGTCAAGTGCTTAACTGCCAAATAAGTTCCAGATTGAACCCAATAAGGATTTAATAATACCCTATCCAACCTTGCATTTATATGAGAAGGACCAACCTGATTATTGGTCCAAGTGAATTTAGATCCTGTAAATCCTACATCTGCAAAACCTGTAGCTGACATAAATCCCTGAAAATCTGTCATTGCATTGGTAGAAGAAAAGGAACCACCCATTTTTTCAGTGGTAGAAGCAATACAGTTAAAATCTCCTCCAATTAACCAAGGGACATTGACCTGGCGACTGAATTGCATGAGAGAATCAAAAAGATCCCTTCGGATTATCATATCACAGGAAGCATAAACCACTGTAAGGAAAGAAATGATTTTATTATTTTTGATATGGGCCACAGTCAAATACTGAGCATGTCTCTCTATCACTTGCAACTCTAGATGACAACTATGGAATAACCAAATCTTAGAAGTGTTATCTCTATTACCAATCACCTTTGATAATCTAATTTTACGAGCCACATTAGATGCTTGACTTAAGGGAACCCTTGGTTCAGAAATTGCCACCACGGAGATGTTATGTGCTTGAACTAATTGTTTCAGACTATTAACAGTAGCTTTATTCCCTATACCACGAACATTCCAGATCAAAGCAGTGTTATTCATCAATACTTGAAATTGTGTAATGAGAAACAATGGCTTTTGCCTTCGCCCTGGTTAAACGAGTATCACTAAACAACACACCAGAAGCAACACATTCCTCAGCAAGGACTTGGGATTGAGACAATTTCTGACTAGATTTATCTTTAAACATCATCCTGGAATTTTCTTTCTGAGATACAGAGGAAATAAAACTGAACCTGTTTGCACCATTGTACTCATCTACACCTTGAAAAGAGGGCAAAGTATTGTTGTTAGTTTCCACCGTGCTGACCTGCTGAATTATTGCAACCGAAGAATGGGCTTCTATGACTTTCTCAGAAGCAACTTGCGAATGCCCTTGTCCCGGATCATGAATTCTATCACATAAAACAGGGTTTGCACTTTCACATCAATCACCTAGCTGAGATAAAGAAGAGAATCGGTTTTGATTCTCAACGATTTGTTTCCCCGCAAAAGGAGCTTCCCTAGGCCTGTAAATTTGCCTGATCTTCTGTTTACTCCCTTGCTGATTTTCTTTATCCAAAAAGCGATCCGGCGCAATACGCGATTTCTTCTTACATTGATAATCTATATGCCCTATCTTATGACAGAAAGAACAGAAGTGTGGTACTCTATGGTAACTAACCTGTTGCCAAAAGCCTCCATTCTCTACTCCAATCCAAATCCGTTCCCTTCTTGGAATATTAAGATCCAGTTCAACACAGACCAGAGCCTCTGAAGTATCTGTCATGGCCAGCGAGGCATCATGAACCCGGAGCACATAACCAATGTTACCGGCAATAGATCGGAGCATATCTTCATGGAAGAAATTAACCGGCAAAGAGGGAAAACCAATCCAAACTGGGATCGTAGAAGGATCTGAATTAAACTGAAATTCTCTCGTCCATCTAAAAAACCGGAAGAGAAACCCCCGAATATATACACTCTTTTGGATCAATACTTTCAGCAAATCGTCTTCACAAGTAAAACGAATTAAGATATGTCTAGCATTCAGGCGGCTAATCACACAGTCAGGTTTAATATGAATGGTATGAATTAGGAAAGCTCGGATATCCGGAATCGATGGACGACCATACGAGCATTTAGCTATAGCAGCAAATTGCAAGTGTTCACAAGAAGCTTGAATTTCATCCGCAGAGAAAAAGACCGCGGGCTCCCCCTGCTCTGTGAAGTCAGGGTTCTTTACCTTAAAAGACACCTTCGGCGGAGATCGGGTATCCAACAATACCTGCGCAAATGATTTCCGAGCGGGATCTGCAGGAACAGCGCCTTCAGCCCTCTCACCAGCCGGATAATCCCCCCCCCTCACCGACCATAGTCGGCGGGAGGAGACGCCGCAAAACTCTCAGGGAAAAGGAAAAACCGGGAGCTTCTCACTCTAGAATTCTAGAGAGAAGAGCTATCAACTGGATCTTAACTTTTAATAATTTTAGTACTAATGAGAGTATTGTTTACTAATTTTTGCTTGTTAATAATATTTTGTATTCATGATACTACTATTTAACATATTTTTATTTTTAATCCTGATTAATATTAATGAGGTTAATATTTAATTTTTTGTATTCATTATGATGATTAGTACTAATAAGGATATTATTTAGTGATTTTTTTGTTAATAATACTTAGGACTAATGAGATTATTATTTAATATGTTTATCTTCTTAATCATGATTAGTACTAGGAAGATTATTATTATTTAATAATAATAATGAATAGTAATGAACTAATTATATAATTATAATTAGTATTAATAAAATATCAAGAGAGAAATGGGAAGAGATGAAATAAAATTAGAAAAATAGGAATAAATCATTCCAATAAGAGTGAGACAGGTTATCAAATTGTTAACCCTATTTTCGAGATTAACCCTAACACTCTTAACTTTATCTACCTTCGCTATTTTTGAAGATATTAAACCCCGCTTTCATAGGAGGTTATCCCTTACTTGTCTCGGGGATAACTCTCATTTTGTTCTTTTTTTAGTTTGATAGAGGGATATAAATATTCAGGTTAGATTGAAGGCTAACCCTTATGTAACCTGGATATTTTGACCCACCTAAATAGGTGAAACGGTTTAACTCACCCCTCTCATTCCTATCATGCCCCCCTCTCTCTCTTATCAGATAATCGATGGAAACTTTTTTATTTATTATCTTTAATTAATAATATTAATAATATTAATATAAAATATATTATTATTTTGAGGATAAATTTAATTTATATAATCTAATAAAATTAGTTTTAAAAATAAAAAAATAAAATCTTTGAAAGTGAATAATAAATTACGTAAATAATGTTTTTTATTTTTGATTTTTAATTAGTAGTATAATTAAATATTAATATCAAATATTATATAATTTTGACATTAAATTTATTTTACAAAATCTAATAATAATAGTTAAAAATTAAAAATTAAAAACATTGAAGGTGACAGTAAATTACGTAAATAATATTTTTTGCTTTTGCTTTTTACATATTAGTATTAATAAATATAAATATAAATATTTTATTATTTTGACCTTAAATTTATTTTATAGAATCTAATAAAAATAGTTAAAAAATAAAAAACTTAAAAATATTGAATGTGAACAATAAATTACGTAAACATCATTTTTAATTTTTAGTTTTTAATTAGTATTAGTAACAAATATTAATATCAAATATTTTATTATTTTGACATTAAATTTATTTTATGGACTACATTGAAATGCATCAAGAATAGGAGGGGTTATATATAAGTAAAATGATTTTAAAATCATTAGTTATAAAGTTAGGAAGAGAGGGACATTTAAGTCAATTTATATAGTTAACCCACTTTTTATCTCGGGATACAATCAAATTAAATGGAATAATAAAATAGATAACTTTGTTATTCCAAAGAATAGCCTATTACTTATCAAAGTAAATGAGATTAAGTGAAGGGACATACTAATTCAAAGAGGTTATCCCCCTATTTATCTATCCCACTGTAAGAGGTGCTAAACGTGTGAGATTTTTGTATATATACCCTTATAAAGTTCAGTTTTGTCAAATATACTATTCATCGGAGTATATTATCATGAATATTCTCGAAATACGAGTAATGTCAGGATTATGGACTCGTCGTAACTCCCGTGTGTTTAACTTGAGTTAAGTGTGAGTTAAAGAGTAAGATTTTTGGATATATATCCCTAAAAAATTTAATTTTATCAAATATACTTTAGATTTAATGATCATAGATGATATATTTCATGGAATATTCTACTCCTGTCGACGACATTAAATTAAAAGAGTATAATCATAATATTTTTGTCTAAACGAAAGATATTCATGATAACATGTTAAAATGAGGAATATATTTGATAAAATCAAACTATAAGAGAGTATATATATGTAAAAATCCCTTTGAAAATCACGGTCGTCCGTTGTTTTTGCTAAGGTTTGTCGACCCGGTCTCGGCCCGGGACGAGTCGGGTCGGGCGGGTCGTCCAACGACCCGATCCGCTCTCTCGACAAGGCACGCGATTTTTAATTTTTAAAATTTTTAATTTTATTTTTTAAAAATAAAATTTTATTTAAAGAATAAATGATATATACATTTAATAATATTAGAATGTAGAGTTATTTTTTTATGGTAATAGATCCATACTAAATTACATATAATTAATTGTATAAAAATAACATATTACACCTCTTAATTAAACATCTTGTTCTAAGAGAAAAAAAAACTCACTTAATATGTTAGAGTAAACATAGACATAATAATGACATCATTCAACTCCAGTCATGAAGTATAAAATACTAAAATTCACTTATCTGAGTCATCTGTGAATCCCAAATCTCAATCAAAATCAGATACGTGAGACTGATGACCCGTATAATCTAACTCTATCTTAGTGGGTGGAGGTACATGTGGGTGAGACTGAAAATATGTAACCATCTGCACAAATGATGGGTCATGTGCAACGGTGGAGGGTATATGAAAATCTCTAAAAAAAGTCCTCACTACATCTATACATTCAATTCTATCATGTGTTACTGGTGCGACTGGTGCTGGTGCTGGTACTGGTGCTGCTCGAACTTTGGACGTGGAGGAAGATCTTGCTCCTCCCGGTGCTAGTGGTGGGGGTAGCCTGGACGTAAAAGAGGATGCACTGGCTCTGCTACGAGAAACATATCCCTCCCGTAACTGTGTCAGAAAGTAATGTCGGACATCCCCTGGAACACGGTCGCATGCACGACAATCGCGTCCCACTCCCGCAAGGTGCTCTGCAAATCTGTGTATGCCGATGACGCGATGTCCGTAGTATCTACTGTGCACATGTCGATCACCCTCAATAGTGTAGCCATGCTCCCATGCAGGGTGACATCATCCGTCCATGATGACCTGCAAATGTTGTAAAATTTTACATTAGTAACTTCAATGACAAGTACAAAACTCAAGATATGAAGAAATTTATAATTAATTATTAGTTACTTATAAATATAAACATATGATACATACTCCTAATCATATGGGCTCAAACTGGGCCACATCCCATCTCCAAACAATCTGACATTAAATGTGGTCCGCAAATAAGACAGATAGTCTTCATAATGCATCGAATCTGTATAGTTCTCCCAGTACATGTGTACGTAGTATTCATACTGCTGCGAACCTTGTGCGTACACGACCGGTGGTGGCGCAGCTGAGGGTTGATCGTGTCCTTCGGTATATTGCGGCATTAAAGCATGGGCATGAGGATATGAATATGATGGGAAGAATGAACTACTGCTATCTGAATCACCATGATACATCGGCTGCTGCTGCCATGACCGTCCATACTCGTTTCCACATCCCTGAGAGTCATGTGTGCTCATCCTCTCAAAATCAGACAGCATGCCTTGATAGCTGGTACTGTCTGCAATAGAACTTCCATAGTAGGGATCCCAATGACCAGCTGCCCGCCTCGTCCCTGACGGTGGAGCACCGTGGTTCTCATCTTGCGTGGCATGTGTGAAGTGCTGCTCCTCTGTCTATGCGGCATGTTCGCGGCCCCCATGACCTCTACCTTGACCACTGCTATACTCTCTGCCATCAGCACTAGTATCCCCACGACGACTCCGTTGACACCTTGAGAACTGTCACCTCCATGGGATGAAGACCCTGTCGGTGTACTATCATCATCGGAGTCATGACTTTCACTTATGCGGGGCTCAATAGAGGGCTCGGGAGTGTCGTCATCTGCATTGGGATCTAATATCTCCAAGTCTGCAATATCTATCGAATTTAATGGTGGTTGTGTGTCCTTCTTACTTCTGAATAATGTGGTCCATGATAATTTTTTCTTCTGTGGAGCAGGCGACAACTTATTTGCTGTATGTTGTGTCCCTCTTGATGTCTGAGGAGCGGACGCTTTGTTAGATAATCATTGAAGTTACTTTATAATGTGTAAGTCTATACGTATATCTGAGACTACTTACTAGGTGTCTTAGATGTTGAGTGTCGTGGCGTAGCAGACTGAGATGGTTGTTTCGATGCTACCGAAGGCTACACAATTGAAAGGATAATATATTCAATTACCAATGAAATACAACATATAAATGTAGAAATGTCAATATAATCTCACCTCTGTAAATGATGAACTCCCCCTAGTCTCTCTAGAAGTGGATAACCTTATGAGTTCCGTAGATATTGAATGTCGCGATGCAGCAACCCGGGACCACTGTTCATTTGTCGGCTCACCCTGCAATATATTTCGTACATCATCATACATAGATATATGCAAACGCTCTCTAATCAAATATGCGATTCGATTTGTATATATTATTTCACCTGAGTTGGAGGTGGACGTGGATTTGCTAGAGGTTGCATCAATCACTCCCATGCTGTGCCATCATACGGGTATGATGTGTCTCCAACCCCAATGATGGGGTCTTCATCCAAATTAACTTCCTCATCACGTCCCGTTGTTGACTCGTCTCCAACTGTCTGCACATCGATGTCATCCCCCTCCCCCACTGCCTACTGCACAGCTGCTGCAAGAAAAGTATTTGGTCGTGGTGTCTCGCCTGGTTCTTCGCCCTCCTCGTCAAGTTCTGCCTCACCACGCTCAGTTGTGGTTCTTGCAACCCATGAAACCATAGGGTCATCATCGTCTCGCAAGTACACAGCATCTGTTTGGTCGTAATCTCCCTCTCCTCTCCTTGCATCCATCTGCACATGCCGAACCTTTAGCTTCATGTTGTAATGAACATATACCATTTTGTCCAGCCTTCTCTGTGTTAGCCTATTCCTAAGCTTGGTATGTAAGAAAGAGAATGTCGACCAATTCCGCTCACACCCACTCGATAAGGATGTTTGTGATAGAACTCTCGTTGTGATCTTCCTTAATGTCAGTGCACTTGTGCCGTAATTTAGCCACCACTCAGCTGTGATTAAGGCAGATGCCGTACAATATAATAATTAGATGAAAAAATTACTTGTCGAGCTATATAATGGGCATTGTGAAGATACATTACATGCATCGAGTCTGTCACAGCTGGCAACGGCATTAGGTGTCGTAAATGAACCAATTACCTCTCTAAATATCTTCATCTGCATTATCAAAAATAATAAGTGCATATTTCATTTCATATTCTCAATGGTAAAATATCCAAGTATATCTCATTCAACGCATCAGCAACATCTGTTGGCCTGCGAGATAATCGGTCTACCACAATGTTGACGGATTCTATCAAAGTATCGTCATAAGCGAGACCCCGAGCATATTGAATGGTCGGGTGTAGGTAGTACACTGCAATCACAAGACGGTGCAACATTTTTGTATCATCTGAAGATCACGGCTCATTTCTTGTTAGAGAATGCAAATGTTTACCTACTATGTGAAGATCGCGGCTCATTTGCCTGTCCCATTGTGGACGCACTTTTCGGCACTTGCTATTCTCTTTTTGGTTTATTCGGTTTATTGAGTGCGTGGGCGTGCCAGTCACCGAGGTGACAATTTATTCGGACTCCGAAGAGCCCATGGTGCGCTCGATCTGACTTCGTCAGACGATTGTGTGGTTCGTGTCGGGACCAAAACCCGTCGCGCCATAAAGGTCACGACGTCATTTACATCCCCCATACGAGGGAACACCCTTGATTAATCGCCGAGATTCAGGGCCTCATGGCCAAGAGATTGATTGTATAAAAGGTCGATCAGGAGGTATCGAAGTCCTCGCGCAAGGGCGAGAAGAAAACCGTTTGAGATCATGTCGGTCATGTGCTGACCATTTAATGTTCGGACGAGTGTCCGTCTCGAGAAAAGCGCGATCGTTGCAGGAAGACCGGAGCATATGTATGCCAAGGTATGGCAAGTTTATTGTTCGGAAGAACGAAAGACATTCGGTTAAACCTTGGTTAGAGCGGTCAGAAATCGGTGAACCTGTTGGCCCGAAGCAAGAGCAAACTGTGACCATGTTGCAGTGGGCCCCCCCGCGGTCGAAACAAGGCTTGCATGGGCGTCATTAATATTTCCGGTGCCAAAGGGCGGCGAGGGAGTATCCCTTGAATTGGTTGAAGAGCCCTATGTCCCGGAGAAGCGGGCGTTCGAAACATGTCGGTCACTCGAGAGACCGTTTAATATTCGGACGGGGGCCCAGCTTCAGAATATTGTAATTGTCATGGGGGAACCTGGAACATATGCATGCCGAGATACGGCAAGTTTATTATTTCGAGACACAGAAAATATTCGGTTGAATCTCGGTTATTGTAGCCGGAAACCAGTGAATCTGTTGGCCCGGTGCGAGATCGAGTCAGGACCATGTTGGGGGCGCCTCCCGTGGTCCGAACAGGGCTTGCGTGGGCATCATTAATATTCCCGGTGCCCGGGGGCAACGGGGGAGAGTCCCGGGACTGGATTTCAAAACCGAAACGCGTTCGAAAGGAGCGGGCTATAGACCGAGGATATGAGCCAGACGATGACCATGATCGAGACAGGCCCGAGGTCTGAGTGTGGCCCATGGAGGTCTTATTGATATTCCCACGGAAGGAGTCCGGGGGTGGCGAGAGCCGTCTCGTTCTATTCTGATTCTGTCGGTCGCTTGCGGACCTTTTCATGTTCGGGCAAAGACCCATATTGAAAGTACGACATGGGCGTGAACGACCCCGTACAAATGTATGCCGAGTTTACGGTAATTTCGATGAAAGGGTGGGAACGAATCCCGATAGGAACGGGCCGGAATTGATGAGCTATTGGCCCGGAGCAATGCCGGCTCACAGCCATATCGGGGTAGGAGCCCCCGGCTATGCAGGTCGCTCGCGGGCCTTTTCATGTTCGGACGCAGGTTCGTAATAGAAACGCGGCGGGAATCGAGGTGAACCCGTTCAAATGTCTGCCGAACGTGCGGCAATTTTAGTAGCGGCTCGGAAGGGATCCGGCCGGAGAAATGAGTCCGGTTTAATCGGAATGTCAGCCCGAGGCGAGGTCAGGCCATGGCCATTTCGGGATAACTCCCAAGGCACAGGCCCAGCCCACAAGGGCGGCATTGTTGTTCCTTCAGCACCGGGTCGCAGGAGAGATGGGGCTGCAATGTGGATCTCACTGTTTTATTGTTATTTAAAATTTCACTATTATTATTTGTTGATTTATGTATATCTTTGAGTGAGTTCGTTATTACTATTTATTTATTTATTTTTGTGCTTTATTCATTTACTATTGTTATTATTGGGTCCGTTATTATTTTTATTTGTTTTATTATCGTTCATTTGCTTGTCGTGTTTCGTTAAGTTTGTTATTATTATTTGTTTATTTTGGTTACCATTTATTTGTCTATTTATCGTTATTATTATTTCTTTTGTCCTTATTATTATTATTGCCTATTTCTTTATCATCCTTATTTATTTATTCATTTTCTTTTTGAATTTGTTATTATTTATTATCATTATTAGTATTATTATTATTATTATTATTATTATTCGTATTTTCTTGGAGAGAGAATGGGCCATTAGAGGGCCAAGAGGAAGGCGTACCGCTGAAAGAGGGTGTACCGCTGGAGAATGGCTGGGGGAGGTGTGCCGGTGAAGGGCTGAGGCGGGTGTACCGGCGGAGGGCCGAGGCGGGTGTGCCGGGGAAGCTGGGCTGGGGCGTACCGGCGAAGGGCGCGGCAGGCGTGCCGGTGAAAGCGGCAGGGAGTGTGCTGGCGAAGGCGGCATGGGTGTGCCGGCGAAGGCCTGGCAGGGGGGGTGCCGGCGAAGGGCGCGGCAGGCGTGCCGGCGAAAGCGGCAGGGAGTGTGCCGGCGAAGGCGGCATGGGTGTGCCGGCGAAGGCCTGGCAGGGGTGTGCCGGGGAAGGGCGTGCCGGCCAAGGGTGGCTAGAGGGGCGTACCGGCGAAGGGCATGGGGAACCCACTCCCCCTCCGTTCTTATGTCTTTTCCTCTTCTCTCTTGGTTTCATTAAGTTTGCTTGGGTTTCTTCTTTTCTTCTCTTGATTAATTTTCATTCTTTCTCCCATGAGGACGAGTGTTCAAGTTGTTTAGTTGTCGTTCGATTTGGTTCTCTTTGAATTGATTGCATTGTTCTTTTTGCTTTGGTTAAGGCATTTCACCGTTGTTCTTTTCGTTTGTTTGTTGCTGTCTTTTGTCTTTTAATGTATTATAGTTTCTAACGAAAATTCGGCAGCATCTCCCCTTAACCCGAGCGTAAGGGAGATAAAGGGGACGCGCCCACACGGAGTGGCGGAACCCGACAACTGGAGGTGGGCGCCCGAGGGCAGCAACACCTTTTTAGAACCTCGGAAAACGCGAAGTAAACAAAGAACGGAAGGCTTCCAATACTAGACGGGGTGGGCTGGGGCCAACCAAAGCGTATCGGCCAAGGATGAGCTCGGGGTGTACCGCTGGAGCCCCACAAAGGGGGAGGTGTGCCGCTGAGGGCCACCATGGGGTGTGCCGGCCAAGGAGCCGGACGGGTGTGCCGGGGAGGGCTGAAAAGGGTGTACCGGTTAAGGCCATTGGGGCCGTGCCGGCGAAGGTCGCCCAGGGCGTATCGGGGAAGAGCCACAGGAGGGCTATTGGACGTTGGGTGTTCAGAAGGGGAAAGAGGGCTAAAGGCCAAGGGTGGGCTGCTGGATGTGGGGTGTTCAGGAAGCGGGAAGGCCAAGGAGGAAAGATCGCCGCCGGAGGCCAAACCGATGGGGAAGACAAGGTGGAGGAAGAGCATGCTCAGACGCAAGCAAAAATACCCGAACAAACGGAGACAACGGAAGATCCCAAAAGGGGTTTTTATTCAAAAGGAAAAGGGGCCACAAACGGCCACATACATTGCAAAGGGAAAGAGAGAGGAGAAAAACGAAAAGCAAATATTGCGTGGGGGAGGGGGAACGGGATACAATAGGGAAGAGGGACGGAGCGTGAGCTCCTCCCCCTCCTTCTCTTCTTCTCTTCTCTTTGCTCGGGCGGCGGCGGACGGAGTAGCCGGGAGGAGGCGGAGGCTTCCCCCCCCCCCCTCTCCTCTTCTCTTCCCTCTTCTTCCTCCTTCTTCTTCTCTTCTTCTTTTCCTTTCTTCTCTTCTGCGTGTCTCTGTCTGGCTGGCCTCCTCCTCCCCTTCTTGCAGCGAAGAAGAGGGGTTTTATACCCCAGCAACGGCGAGCGTCCGAAGGCGGGAACGATTCGACGGGCATTGAATGGGAGTTGACTCCCTCGTCCTTGGTGGCAGGGGGATAGGCAGCGTGGCCCTCTCCCCGGACGACACCTCGGACAGCCCACTGCGCGCCAAAGATCCATAGGGCATGGGCGCAAGATCTCACCTGCCGGAGCGTGCCGTTGAAGAGGCTTAATGGCGTGTCGCTGGCAGGGCCAAAAGGCGTGTCGCTGGAGAGCCCAAAGGGCGTGCCGGTGGAGCGCATCCAGGGCGTGCCGCTGGAGGCCAGCACGGGCGTGCCGCTGAAGGGTGCTGGCCAGGTGTGCCGGCGAATGGCAGCCTGGGCGTGTCGCTGGACGGCCTTGGGGCGTGCCGCTGAAGGGCCATCAGGGGCGTGCCGTTGAACCCCACGGGGGTGTGCCGCTGAAGGCCAAACTGGGCGTGCCGTTGAACGGCTAAATAGGCAGTTTTGAGTCCGTTGTGAGCACGAGTTGTGGCCCGCTTGATTTTCTTCGAGGCCCATGGATTGTGGGGTTCTTGGTGGTTGATTTCTCTTCACTGTCGTGACTCCGGAGACGGCTTCACGGCAGTGTGCATATTTGGGGAGTCCGGACGACCCGCCTCTCCAGGGCTTCTTCACTCAGCGACGTTGTTGACGCGGGGTCGAGCGGGACATCTGGGTGTGCAATTTTCGGTGTCCACAAATGCCCCCCACCCACGGGTAGCGCAGGTGAAGGATGAGCCGGGCGGTGCCCGTGGGTGCAATGGTCTCTTCTTCTCTTTGTTGACGTTGTTGATAGGGTGTCAGTGGCTGGTCTGGTTTATTGATCTCTTGGTCTCTTCGTCAGTGCCGACGGGATGCCGGGGACTGAAGCAGCATATGTTACTCTCTTTGTCTCTTCATCAGTGCCGACGGGATGCCGGGGACTGAAGCAGCATATGTTACTCTCTTTGTCTCTTCATCAGTGCCGACGGGATGCCGGGGACTGAAGCAGTTGTTGTCTTTTTGTCTCTTCATCAGTGCCGACGGGATGCCGGGGACTGAAGCAGTTGTTGTCTTTTTGTCTCTTCATCAGCGCTGACAGGGTGTCGGGAACTGAAGCAGTTGTTATTTTTTTTTGTCTCTTCATCAGCGCCGATAGGGTGTCGGGAACTGAAGCAGCATATGTTGTCTCTTCATCAGTGCCGACGGGGTGTCGGGAACTGAAGCTGTACATTGGTCTCTTCATCAGTGCCGACGGGGTGTCGGGGACTGAAGCAGCATGTTGTCTCTTTGTTTCTTCATCAGTGTCGACGGGGTGTCGGGGACTGAAGCAATTTGTTGTCTCTTCATCAGTGCCGACGGGGTGCCGGGGACTGAAGCAATTTGTTGTCTCTTCATCAGTGCCGACGAGGTGCCGGGAACTGAAGCAGTTTGTTGGTCTCTTCATCAGTGCCGACGGGGTGCCGAAAACTGAAGCAGTTTGTTGGTCTCTTTGTCTCTTCATCAGTGCCGACGGGGTGTCGGGGACTGAAGCGATTTGTTGGTCTCTTCATCAGTGCCGACGGGGTGCCGGGAACTGAAGTAGTTTGTTGGTCTCTTTGTCTCTTCATCAGTGCCGACGGGGTGTCGGGAACTGAAGCGATTTGTTGGTCTCTTCATCAGTGCCGACGGGGCGTCGGGGACTGAAGCAATTTGTTGTCTTTTGTCTCTTCATCAGTGCCGACGGGATGTCGGGAACTGAAGCACTTTGTTGTCTCTTCATCAGTGCCGACGGGGTGTCGGGAACCGAAGCAGTTTGCTGGTCTCTTTGTCTCTTCATCAGTGCCGACGGGGTGTCGGGAACTGAAGCAGTATGTTGTTGTCTCTTCATCAGTGCCGACGGGGTGTCGGGAACTGAAGCACTTTGTTGTTTCTTTTCTTTTCTTTCCCCCCTTTTTTTTGAACCACATTACCGATACAAGCGCCCTTTCGGGTTTTCGCCGGTACCGGCCCCCTCTTGCTTTTGCCCACGCGCCCTTTCGGGTTTTCACGTGGCGGGGTACCCGATTTTACCCGTAGCGCCCTTTCGGGTTTTCGCCACAGCCGGGTTGTTGCCATTTTTACCCTTGTCCCCGTGTGGGGACAAGTCCGGCGGGGTGTCTCTATTTTTAACCCCATTTTCTTTTCTTCCTTTTTTTTTGCAGTTGAGTGATATGCGAGTGTAGGCTAGGGCGCGAAGCCTTGCGCCGGAAAATAAGGTTCTTTCGTTGCCAAGAACAGAATGCCTGCGCAACGGGAGAATGTAGGTCTCTTCATCAGTGCCGACGGGGTGTCGGGGACTGAAGCAGCATGTTCCTTTTTCTTTCTCTTCTTTTTTTTTCCTTTTTTTTTGAAGAACTCCAGGTGGTTGTTGGCGTGGATGCCAATAATAATATAAGAGCTGTCGGCGCAGGGGCCAACAGGGGAGGCCAAAACAGCCAAGGCTGGAAGCGGGCTTCAAGAGCCAAAATTGTGAAAGGCGAGCCACGAGGGCGGAGAAAAGGGTTCATTAATTCAACAGGGGTATTCGTCGTTTGAAGGGACGGAGAGAAGAGTTTGTTGATTCAAAAGCGCCGGGGGCTCCGGTTATGAAACCCGGGCTGGGGAAAGTGGGCCACAAGGGCCGGAGTTCGTGTCACAGAGGTAAGCCGCGAAGGCTGAAATCGGGGAAGCAGGCCGTGAAGGCCGAATTCTGGGCAGCAGGCCGTGAAAGGCCGAATCCTGAGAAGCAGGCTGGAAGAGCCAAAGATATTGGGAAGCGGGCTGTAAGAGCCGAAGACGTTGGGAAGCGGGCTATAAAGAGCCGAATCATGGAAGCAGGCTATGAAGGCCAGAATTGGGGAGCGGGCTGCAGGAACCGAAATTGGGAAGCGGGCTACAAGAGCCGAATCAGGGAAGCAAGCTATGAGAGCCAGAATTGGGGAGCGGGCTGCAGGAGCCGAAATTGGGAAGCGGGCTACAAGAGTCGAATTCTGGGAAGCAGGCCATGAATGCCGAATTCTGGGGAGCAGGCTGCGAGAGCCAGAATTGGGAAAGCCGGCCATGGGGGCCGAGATAAGCAGGCTACAAGAGCCAAAGTTGGGAAGCGGGCCATGAAGGCCGAAATTATGGGCAGCGGGCTGTGGAGGCCGAATTTTGGGAAGCAGGCCGTGAAGGCCAGAATTGGGAAAGCGGGCCATGGGGGCCGAGATAAGCAGGCTACAAGAGCCAAAGTTGGGAAGCGGGCCGTGAAGGCCCAAATTATGGGCAGCGGGCCGTGGAGGCCGAATTTTGGGAAGCAGGCCGTGAAGGCCAGAATTGGGAAAGCGGGCCATGGGGGCCGAGATAAGCAGGCTACAAGAGCCAAAGTTGGGAAGCGGGCCGTGAAGGCCGAAATTATGGGCAGCGGGCCGTGGAGGCCGAATTTTGGGAAGCAGGCCGTAAAGGCCAGAATTAGGAAAGCGGGCCATGGGGGCCGAGGTAAGCAGGCTACAAGAGCCAAAGTTGTTGGGAAGCGGGCTGCGAAGGCCGAAATTAAGGCGTAAGATGTGAAAGCCCAAATCAGGGAAGCGGACTACAGAAGCCGGAGTTGGGAGGTTAACGAGCCGTGAGGGCAAGAGGTAGGCCATGGGAGGCCAAGATTGGACTCTACGAGCCAGAGCTGGGAAAGTAGGCTGCGATAGCCGAAATTGAGTTCATTGCATATGCACCTTTTTGTTATTTTATTGTCATTATACCTTTTTTATTATTTTTTATGTTGTTTTATTTTTTTGTTTTTTTTATCATCATTTTTTTAAAGCATGCAAGCATTCATTAGCAGGCATAACATAAATATAAGTAAGGCGGCTCCCTCTATAGGGGATAGGATAGGGACGTCGCCCGTAATTCATAGAAGCGGTGCGGGCCGCGAGGCACAATCGAGGGGTGGTGCACCCGTCAAGAGGATATCGCACGTCTTGCATGCCTAGCCTAAATTCACGCATTTCACCCGAGGCAATTCTATGTGGCGTGGCAGTGCAAATGTGTGAGCAAAGAGCCCTAACCATAGGGATATGAAGGTTTTCTTGGTGACACTCGAGGATCACTCTAGCGCCTACACATTAGTTCCGGGCTTTCGACTTTCGGTAGCTTCACACAGCCCCCACTTGTTTATTTTGGTAGCGGATTTCACCGTTCGGCGCGAGTCTCCTCATGTGTCTCAATGGGGATTCCCGGCTACTAAGATTTGTCCTTATTGTGATTCTATTGCGGATTCCACCGTTTGACGCGAGTTTCCTCATATGTCTCAATGGGGATTCCCGGCTAATAGGTTTCATCCTTATTGTAATTCGCTTCACCATTTCGCGTGAGTCTCCTCATGTGTCTCAATGGGGATTCCCGGCTACTCGGATTCACGTTTCTCTCTCTTTTTTTTTGCATCATTTTTTTCTCTCTTTTTTTATTTTTTTTATTTTACAGTGGGGGTAGGCAGTTTTTTCCTCACGATTACCTTTCACGCGAATGTAGGAATTCAAGTCTCCATAGAGTGCTAAGAAGGAATTCGGGCAATCCCTATGGTTGAAAGCTATTGAACACATTAAGTGCTAAGTGTGGGAGCGTTGTCTCAGGTTTATTTTGTGAGTTGGGCTTAGCGATTCAGCCCTGACTCTTCCCCTTGACGTGTGCACTCGCCATAATCGGGTTCCCTTCGAGCGTACGCCGCGACACCCGTGCATCTGGAATCGGGGCGATATTATTATTTAGCAAGGAAACACGGTCCTAAAAAATTTCAAGGAGGTGTATTATTCTATATTAAGCGAGCATGCAAAAAGGGAAATCAAGCATTCTCTTCTTTTGTTTCCGTTTTCTTTTTTTTTGTATGCTTGTTTTATTATTATTTTTTTTTGGGTGTTGTTTTTTTTGTTTTTGTTTATTTTTTTTTCATAAGAAAATATTGTTGTTACGTATAAGTGTAGTGGTAGTGAAGGTATTAGGGAGGCAGACCGCAAAAGGGCTGAGAGGATATTAGGGAAGCGGGCTGCAAGAGCCGAAGTTATGGGATGCGGGCCGCGAAGGCCGAATTCTGGGAAGTAGGTTACGAGAGCCAGACTTGGGAAGCAGGCCACGAAGGCCAAATGTAAGCAGGCTGCAAGAGCCAAAGCTGGGAAGCAGGCTGTGAAAGTTGAAGGGAAGCAGGCTGTAGGAGCCAAAGTTGGGAAGCAGGCCACGAGGGCCGAATTTTGGGAAGCAGGCTACAAAAGCCAGGATCTAGGAAGCAGGCTGCAAGAGCCAAGGATAATGAAAAGTAAGCTAAAAAGCCAAGGGATATCGGCGAGCGGGCCACAAGGGCCAAAGGTTGGGGGAGCAGGCTACGAGAGCCAACATTGGGAAGCATGCCACAAAGGCCAAAGGGAAGCAAGCTGCGAGAGCTAGAGATAAGCAGGCCACGAGGGCCGAATTTTGGGAAACAGGCTACATGAGCCAGGATCTGGGAGGCCTTTGTCGGTTTAACGCCCCGTCGGCGAAAGGTCTATTCGGTTTAACGCCCCGTCGGCGGAAGGTCTATTCGGTTTAACGCCCCGTCGGTGGAAGGTCTAGTCGGTTTAACGCCCCGTCGGCGGAAGGTCTAGTTGGTTTCTATTTGTTGGGTGGCCGGAGGTTGGAGGTAAAAGTTTGCCTCGTGACCCTTCTTTCTCTTCTTCTTTTGTGTGGGGAGGTGGGTGCAAAGGCCATGCTCGCCTCATGTCTATTCTTTCTCTTCTTCCCTTCTTCTTTTATGGAGAGGCAGGTGCAAGGACCATGTTCGCCTCGTGATCATTTCTTTCTTTTCTTCTCTTCTTCCTTTGTGTAGAGAGGCGGGTGCAAAGACCGCGTCTGCCTCGTAACTCTTCTTCTATTCTTTTATGGAGAGGCAGGTGCAGGGACCATGTTCGCCTCATGTCTATTTTTCTCTTCTATTCTTCTTTTGTAGAGAGGCAGGTGCAGAGACCGTGTTTGCCTCATGATTGCTCTTTCTCTTCTTCTCTTCTTCTTTTACGGAGAGGCAGGTGCAAGGACCATGTTTGCCTCATGATCATTTCTTTCTTTTCTTCTCTTCTTCTTTTGTGTAGAGAGGCGGGTGCAAAGACCGCGTCTGCCTCGTAACTCTTCTTCTATTCTTTTATGGAGAGGCAGGTGCAGGGACCATGTTCGCCTCTTGTCTATTTTTCACTTCTCTTCTTAATTTGTAGAGAGGCAGGTGCAGAGACCGTGTTTGCCTCATGATTGCTCTTTCTCTTCTTCTCTTCTTCTTTTACGGAGAGGCAGGTGCAAGGACCATGTTCGCCTCGTAATTGCTCTTTCTATTCTTCTCTTCTTCTTTTATGGAGAGGCAGGTGCAAGGACCATGTTCGCCTCGTAATCATTTCTTTCTTTTCTTCTCTTCTTCTTTTGTGTAGAGGGGCGGGTGCAAAGACCGCGTCTACCTCGTAACTCTTCTTCTATTCTTTTATGGAGAGGCAGGTGCAGGGACCATGTTCGCCTCTTGTCTATTTTTCACTTCTCTTCTTAATTTGTAGAGAGGCAGGTGCAAGGACCGTGTTTGCCTCTTGACTATTTTCTTTCTTTTCTGCTCTTCCCCCATTTTTTCTCTTCTTCTTCTTCCTTTTTTTTTATGTGAAGAGGCGGGTTCAGGGACCACGTCTGCCTCATTGGTCTCTTCTTCCTTTTTTTCTTCTTTAGCATGATGAGGCGGGCTCGCAGACCACGCCTGCCTCATGTATCTTCTTTTTCCTTGTTCTGCTCTTCTTCTTTTGTGTGAAGAGGCGGGTCCAGGGATCATAGCTGCCTCATGTGTCTTTCCTTCCTCTTCTTCTCTTCTTTTGTTTGGTGAGGCGGGCTCAAGGGCCACGTCTGCCTCATATATCTTTTTTTTTCTTCTTTTGTGGAGAGGCCGGTGCAAGGACCATGTGTGCCTCATGTCTCTTTTTCTTCTCTTCTTTTTGTGTGACGAGGCGGGCTCGAAGACCACGTCTGTCTCATGTGTCTCTTCTTTCCTTTTCTTCTCTTCTTTTTGTTTGGTGAGGCGGGCTCAAGGGCCACGTCTGCCTCATATCTCCTTTTTTCTTCTTTTGGGGAGAGGCCGGTGCAAGGACCATGTGTGCCTCATGTCTCTTTTTCTTCTTCTCTTCTTTTTTTTTGGTGAGGCGGGCTCGAGGACCACGTCTGCCTCATGTCTCCTTTTTTTTTCCTCTTTTTTTGTGGAGAGGCGGGCTCGAAGACCACGTCTGCCTCATTGGTCTCTTCTTCCTTTTCTTCTCTTCTTTTGCGTGATGAGGCGGGCTCGAAGACCACGTCTGCCTCATGTGTGTCTTTTTCTTTGTTCTGCTCTTCTTTTCTCATTAATGCTTCCATACTGGAGTGTATTTCTCTTAATGTGCCCCCAGGTTGGGGTGTAGCTTCATTTGGTATGCATCCCCCCTGAGGGGGTGTGTTTTGCCTCTTCGCTTCTGTGCCCCCGGGCGGGGTGTATTTTTTTGGCTTCTATGTCCCCAAACCAGGGTGTATTTTTTTTTAATGCCCCCGAGGCGGGGTGTAGCTCTCTTCAAATGCCCCCATGGTGGGGTATACCTTTCACGGCTTCTATGCCCCCAGGTGGGGTATGTTTCTTCTTCATATGCCCCTAAGCCGGGGTGGACTTCTCTTCATATGCCCCTGAGCCGGGGCGTGTTCTTTATAGCTTCCAGGCCCTCGAGGCGAGGTATGCTTCTTCTTCGTATGCCCCTGGTACGGGGCGTGTCTTTTGTTTCTTATACCCCCCGTAGCGGGGGCGAATTCTGCTCTCTTTCTACCCCTGAAGGCGGAGGAGTGCTTCTCTTCATATGTCCCCGGCACGGGGTGTATCTGTTGCTTCTTATGCCCCCCTGAGGTCAGGGTGCATCTCTTTACGGCTTCTATGCCCCCAGGCGGGGTATGTTGTTTCTTCAAATGCCGCTTGGGCGGAGTATATCTTTCTTCTTATGCTCCCAGATCGGGATGCATGTCTCTTCGTTTCTGTGCCTCGGGTTAGGGTAGATGCTTCTGTTTCTTATGCGCCAAGGGCAGAGTGTAATTTTTTGCCCCCAGGCTGGGGTAGGTGCTTCTGCTTCTTATGCGCCAAGGGCGGAGTGTATTTTTTTTGTGCCCCCTGAGCGGGGTGGACGCTCTGCATGTGTCCCCGGGTCGGGGTGCAGCTTTGTCTCCCATGGGGGAGGTGTGTTGTTTCTTCAAAAGCCCCCAGACCAGGGTGTATTCTTCTCTTTCTTATATTCCCGAGGCGGGAGTGGTTCTCTTCATGTGCCCCCGTGGCGGGATGTGCTCCCTTCTTCAAGTGTCCCCAGGCCGGGGTGAATTCTTTTCTTCTTCCCAGACACATCGGGGGGATGTTTGCTTCTTGTGCTCCCAAGGTGGGGTGTATTGTTACTTTTGATGCCCCCAAAGCGAGGTACCCCCCCCTTTTTTTATGCCCCCGACACGGGGTGTATTTCGCTTCTAGTGCCCCCAGAGTGGAGTGTATTGCCGCTTTTGATGCGGGGTGTAGTTCTTACTTTTTATGCACCCAAGGCGGGGTGAATTCTTCTTCTTTGTTTACGTGACGCCATATCGGGGTGTATTCCTCTCTATATATGCTTCCCAAAGCCGGGGGACGTTGTTTGTCCTGTTTCAGATGTCCCCCCCCCCCCCGGGGGGGGGGGTATATATATGTTACTTCATGGACCCTGAGGACGGGATGTATTCCTTCTTCGAATGCCCCTAGGTCGGGGTTGATTCTTCTCTTCTTATGTTCCCAAGGCGGGATGTAACTTCTTCAAATGCCCCTAAACCGGAGCGTATTCTTTTATGGCTTCTATGCCCCCAGGCGGGGTATATTTCTTCTTCAAATACCCCGAAGCCGGGATGTATTCTTGCTGCTTCTTATGCTCCCGAGGCGGGATGTAACTTCTTCAAATGCCCTTAAGCCGGGGCGTATTCTTCATGACTTCTATGCCCCCTGGCGGGGTATGTTTCTTCTTCAAATGCCCCTATGCCAGGGTGTGTTCTTATACTTTTTGCGCCCCTCAGGGCGAGGTGCATTCCTCTCCATATGCCCCTAGCATGGGGTGTGCTTTTGTTTCTTATGCCCCCAGGTTGGGGTACGTTCCTTCTTCATATACCCCTAAGCCAGGGTGAGTTTCTCTTTTTGTGTGTCCCCAGGCCGAGGTGAATTCTTCTGCTTCTTCCGCCCCAGAGTGGGGTGGATTCTTTTGCTTCTTATGCTCCCGCGGCGGGGGTGTGTGTTTCTTTTTCAAACGCCTCTAGAACAGGGGTGTATTCTCTTATGGCTTCTATGTCCGGGACGGGACATGTTTTGCTTCTTATGCCCCTAAGCCGGGGTGGACTTCTCTTCGAGTGCCCCTGGGAATAGGGTGTATCCCCTTTTTTTTCCCTCTTATGCCCCCGTAGCAGGGTATATATCTTCTTCTTATCCTCCATGGCGGGGTATATGCATGCTCTCTTCGGGAGTGGTGGCCGTGCTTGGCCTCATTGCTATAAAGCACTCCCCACAGCGGGCAGCCATTCACCGAGGTACGATTGTGGCTCGCTGGGTCTTCTAACAGCCACTCGAGGGGCCGTCTTGTGCCGGATGGAGGCAGCAGGAAGGAGGAACGAGCGGGGTCATTACACCACGGACTCGGAGCCTCCTAGAGTCGGGCGGGATACCGGGCTTCTTGTTGCTCTTTTGGTCGGCGATGCTGGCCAACTTTTCTTCTCTTTTTTTTTCTCTTTTTTTTCTCTCCTTCTCTCTTTTTTTTGTCCCCCCTTCTTTTCTCTTCTTTTTTGTATGATTGACCAGGGTGGAGGTGCAGGAGAGCGCTCACCCCCTCAGGGAGGGGATGAGTGGTTCGCTCCACCGCATAAACCCCACCATGGTAATCCTTATTCAGCATGGGTCTCGACGGACGTGGCCATACAACCCTCTATTGCCAATTCTTTCTCTTCTTTTTTTGCTTCTTTCTTTTCTCTCTTTTTTTTCATTTCTTCTTTTCTACCTTTCTTCCTTTCTTCTTTTCTTATTTTCTTATTTTCTTATTTTCTTCTTGAGGGAAACGGGGGGCTTGATTTCCCCTCCCTTCTGTTCTCTTTCTCTTACCTTCTCTTCCCTTTTTTTATAACAGCCCCCATGATTCTTGGAAGCTGCATATGCTTCAAAGCAGCGTTCTCGAGGCCACGAAGGCAGCTGCACCGAGCCAGGCTTTTCTCCCCATAGGACTGGCGAAGACAGCACCTGCAATTCATCAAAGCAGGCAAACATCGTTTATTAGGGGGCCATGAGGCCCTGAATCCCGACGAAGAGATGAAGGGTGGTTTGGTCCCACCGGGCGTGCCAGAGTTGTGGACGCACTTTTCGGCACTTGTTATTCTCTTTTTGGTTTATTCGGTTTATTGAGTGCGTGGGCGTGCCAGTCACCGAGGTGACAATTTATTCGGGCTCCGAAGAGCCCATGGTGCGCTCGATCTGACTTCGTCAGACGATTGTGTGGTTCGTGTCGGGACCAAAACCCGCCGCGCCATAAAGGTCACGACGTCATTTACATCCCCCATACGAGGGAACACCCTTGATTAATCACCGAGATTCAGGGCCTCATGGCCAAGAGATTGATTGTATAAAAGGTCGATCAGGAGGTATCGAAGTCCTCGCGCAAGGGCGAGAAGAAAACCGTTTGAGATCATGTCGGTCATGTGCTGACCATTTAATGTTCGGACGAGTGTCAGTCTCGGGAAAAGCGCGATCGTTGCGGGAAGACCGGAGCATATGTATGCCAAGGTATGGCAAGTTTATTGTTCGGAAGAACGAAAGATGTTCGGTTAAACCTTGGTTAGAGCGGTCGGAAACCGGTGAACCTGTTGGCCCGAAGCAAGAGCAAACTGTGACCATGTTGCGGTGCCCCCCCCCCCCCCGCGGTCGAAACAAGGCTTGCATGGGCGTCATTAATATTTCCGGTGCCGAAGGGCGGCGAGGGAGTATCCCTTGAATTGGCTGAAGAGCCCTGTGTCCCGGAGAAGCGGGCGTTCGAAACATGTCGGTCACTCGAGAGACCGTTTAATATTCGGACGGGGGCCCAGCTTCAGAATATTGTAATTGTCACGTGGGAACCTGGAACATATGCATGCCGAGATACGGCAAGTTTATTATTTCGAGACACTGAAAACATTCGGTTGAATCTCGGTTATTGTAGCCGGAAACCAGTGAATCTGTTGGCCCGGTGCGAGATCGAGTCAGGACCATGTTGGGGGCGCCTCCCGTGGTCCGAACAGGGCTTGCGTGGACAACATTAATATTCCCGGTGCCCGGGGGCAACGGGGGAGAGTCCCGGGACTGGATTTCAAAACCGAAACGCGTTCGAAAGGAGCGGGCTATAGACCGAGGATATGAGCCAGACGATGACCATGATCGAGACAGGCCCGAGGTCTGAGTGTGGCCCATGGAGGTCTTATTGATATTCCCACAGAAGGAGTCCGGGGGTGGCGAGAGCCGTCTCGTTCTATTCTGATTCTGTCGGTCGCTTGCGGACCTTTTCATGTGCGGGCAAAGACCCATATTGAAAGTACGACATGGGCGTGAACGACCCCGTACAAATGTATGCCGAGTTTACGGTAATTTCGATGAAAGGGTGGGAACGAATCCTGATAGGAACGGGCCGGAATTGATGAGCTATTGGCCCGGAGCAATGCCGGCTCACAGCCATATCGGGGTAGGAGCCCCCGGCTATGCAGGTCGCTCGCGGGCCTTTTCATGTTCAGACGCAGGTTCGTAATAGAAACGCGGCGGGAATCGAGGTGAACCCGTTCAAATGTCTGCCGAACGTGCGGCAATTTTAGTAGCGACTCGGAAGGGATCCGGCCGGAGAAATGAGTCCGGTTTAATCGGAATGTCAGCCCGAGGCGAGGTCAGGCCATGGCCATTTCGGGATAACTCCCAAGGCACAGGCCCAGCCCACAAGGGCGGCATTGTTGTTCCTTCAGCACCGGGTCGCAGGAGAGATGGGGCTGCAATGTGGATCTCACTGTTTTATTGTTATTTAAAATTTCACTATTATTATTTGTTGATTTATGTATATCTTTGAGTGAGTTCGTTATTACTATTTATTTATTTATTTTTGTGCTTTATTCATTTACTATTGTTATTATTGGGTCCGTTATTATTTTTATTTGTTTTATTATCGTTCATTTGCTTGTCGTGTTTCGTTAAGTTTGTTATTATTATTTATTTATTTTGGTTACCATTTATTTGTCTATTTATCGTTATTATTATTTCTTTTGTCCTTATTATTATTATTGCCTATTTCTTTATCATCCTTATTTATTTATTCATTTTCTTTTTGAATTTGTTATTATTTATTATCATTATTAGTATTATTATTATTATTATTATTATTATTATTCGTATTTTCTTGGAGAGAGAATGGGCCATTAGAGGGCCAAGAGGAAGGCGTACCGCTGAAAGAGGGTGTACCGCTGGAGAATGGCTAGGGGAGGTGTGCCGGTGAAGGGCTGAGGCGGGTGTACCGGCGGAGGGCCGAGGCGGGTGTGCCGGGGAAGCTGGGCTGGGGCGTACCGGCGAAGGGCGCGGCAGGCGTGCCGGTGAAAGCGGCAGGGAGTGTGCTGGCGAAGGCGGCATGGGTGTGCCGGCGAAGGCCTGGCAGGGGGGGTGCCGGCGAAGGGCGCGGCAGGCGTGCCGGCGAAAGCGGCAGGGAGTGTGCCAGCGAAGGCGGCATGGGTGTGCCGGCGAAGGCCTGGCAGGGGTGTGCCGGGGAAGGGCGTGCCGGCCAAGGGTGGCTAGAGGGGCGTACCGGCGAAGGGCATGGGGAACCCACTCCCCCTCCGCTCTTATGTCTTTTCCTCTTCTCTCTTGGTTTCATTTAGTTTGCTTGGGTTTCTTCTTTTCTTATCTTGATTAATTTTCATTCTTTCTCCCATGAGGACGAGTGTTCAAGTTGTTTAGTTGTCGTTCGATTTGGTTCTCTTTGAATTGATTGCATTGTTCTTTTTGCTTTGGTTAAGGCATTTCACCGTTGTTCTTTTCGTTTGTTTGTTGCTGTCTTTTGTCTTTTAATGTATTATAGTTTCTAACGAAAATTCGGCAGCATCTCCCCTTAACCCGAGCGTAAGGGAGATAAAGGGGACGCGCCCACACGGAGTGGCGGAACCCGACAACTGGAGGTGGGCGCCCGAGGGCAGCAACACCTTTTTAGAACCTCGAAAAACGCGAAGTAAACAAAGAACGGAAGGCTTCCAATACTAGACGGGGTGGGCTGGGGCCAACCAAAGCGTATCGGCCAAGGATGAGCTCGGGGTGTACCGCTGGAGCCCCACAAAGGGGGAGGTGTGCCGCTGAGGGCCACCATGGGGTGTGCCGGCCAAGGAGCCGGACGGGTGTGCCGGGGAGGGCTGAAAAGGGTGTACCGGTTAAGGCCATTGGGGCCGTGGCGCCGGCGAAGGTCACCCAGGGCGTATCGGGGAAGAGCCACAGGAGGGCTATTGGACGTTGGGTGTTCAGAAGGGGAAAGAGGGCTAAAGGCCAAGGGTGGGCTGCTGGATGTGGGGTGTTCAGGAAGCGGGAAGGCCAAGGAGGAAAGATCGCCGCCGGAGGCCAAACCGATGGGGAAGACAAGGTGGAGGAAGAGCATGCTCAGACGCAAGCAAAAATACCCGAACAAACGGAGACAACGGAAGATCCCAAAAGGGGTTTTTTTTCAAAAGGAAAAGGGGCCACAAACGGCCACATACATTGCAAAGGGAAAGAGAGAGGAGAAAAAAATGAAAAGCAAATATTGCGTGGGGGAGGGGGAGCGGGATACAATAGGGAAGAGGGACGGAGCGTGAGCTCCTCCCCCTCCTTCTCTTCTTCTCTTCTCTTTGCTCGGGCGGCGGCGGATGGAGTAGCCGGGAGGAGGCGGAGGCTTCCCCCCCCCCCCTCTCCTCTTCTCTTCCCTCTTCTTCCTCCTTCTTCTTCTCTTCTTCTTCCTCCTTCTTCTTCTCTTCTTCTTTTCCTTTCTTCTCTTCTGCGTGTCTCTGTCTGGCTGGCCTCCTCCTCCCCTTCTTGCAGCGAAGAAGAGGGGTTTTATACCCCAGCAACGGTGAGCGTCCGAAGGCGGGAACGATTCGACGGGCATTGAATGGGAGTTGACTCCCTCGTCCTTGGTGGCAGGGGGATAGGCAGCGTGGCCCTCTCCCCGGACGACACCTCGGACAGCCCACTGCGCGCCAAAGATCCATAGGGCATGGGCGCAAGATCTCACCTGCCGGAGCATGCCGTTGAAGAGGCTTAATGGCGTGTCGCTGGCAGGGCCAAAAGGCGTGTCGCTGGAGAGCCCAAAGGGCGTGCCGGTGGAGCGCATCCAGGGCGTGCCGCTGGAGTCCAGCACGGGCGTGCCGCTGAAGGGTGCTGGCCAGGTGTGCCGGCGAATGGCAGCCTGGGCGTGTCGCTGGACGGCCTTGGGGCGTGCCGCTGAAGGGCCATCAGGGGCGTGCCGTTGAACCCCACGGGGGTGTGCCGTTGAAGGCCAAACTGGGCGTGCCGTTGAACGGCTAAATAGGCAGTTTTGAGTCCGTTGTGAGCACGAGTTGTGGCCCGCTTGATTTTCTTCGAGGCCCATGGATTGTGGGGCTCTTGGTGGTTGATTTCTCTTCACTGTCGTGACTCCGGAGACGACTTCACGGCAGTGTGCATATTTGGGGAGTCCGGACGACCCGCCTCTCCAGGGCTTCTTCACTCAGCGCCGTTGTTGACGCGGGGCCGAGCAGGACATCTGGGTGTGTAATTTTCGGTGTCCACACCCATCTGTCCTCCACAATCTTTAAGATTGTGGGTCCATATTTCTTGGACGTCCCAAGAATCTTCCGCTTTGCAGCTTCAATTTTGCTGTACACCAACCCCATGGTTGGTACTCTATCCCCATCCACACATCTTATTACCTCATACAGTAGCTCTATCTATGATACTAATATCTTCACTCTATCCCAAAAGTTTCTGGTGTTGACGATCCTCTCAACCTCCCCTCCTTCACGTGAAGCGATAAAAGAGGAACCCAGCAAGTCTCACTCCTAAACATTTGTTTCAACCCATCCTTGTACTTCAGAAGGCTCTGCAATGCGATGTAGTTAGTGACAAATTGTGTGATGCCGGGCCTCAACAGTTCACCGTCACAATGCTCTCTCATCCATGCCAATACAAGTGTGTGGTTGTAGATATATTTCGTGACTTTTTGTGCCACCTTAACCACAGATTTGACTACACGAAGCTGACCAATCTCTTTCAGCATCATATCTACACCGTGTGCTGCACATGGGGTTTAAAAAATGTGACATCTCGTCCTCATCAGCTCCTCCTCGACCTTCTTATAGTTCGAGCCTGTAGCAACCCTGATAAAAATAAGATTTTTTAAAATCAAATTAAAAATAAAAGATAAGTGAATAGATGACAAAGAGCCTAAATGAGTAAATCATTAATCAAGAGGAAAATAACGCCTTTTATCAAGGCGCTGATTCAAAAGGAAACGCCTCTATATAAGGCGTTAATTTAAAGAGGACGCCTACACAATAGGGCGTCAAATTTCAAACGACGGGAGGATAAAATTAAGGAAAGGAAATGAAACGCCCTCTACCTGGGCGCGTTTTACATAAGTAACGACGATTGACAAGACGTCAATTTAAATTCGACGCCCTCGCTTAAGACGTTAATTCAGTTCGAGTTTCGTTCGACCCAGGAGACTATCCAGAGCAAGTTCTGGATAACTACGTCAAGGACAGAATACAGTAAGGACTCTATCATAGAAGTGTTACTTCCAATACAACTCTAACCCTATTAGAATCCTCAAAATCTTATAAATACCCTTGACGATCGAACCCTAAGAACTATTTGGTCGAAGCTCTGTTGCTGCGTACGTGAAGAACAGGTGATGTTCTTCTTCCTTCCTTTGCTTTTGATTCTGGTTGTTTGAGGAAGGAACGTTAATATTCTTTTTTCTTCTTCCTCGGGTAGCATGCAAACAACTCGTTGAAGAACATGGTTCTTCATCCACATCGTCCTTCTTCCTGCCTCTGCTTTCGATCAACTCATGAAGAATATTAATTTTTCTTCATCTTATTCTCCTATAGGTTGCCTGCATCGAGAAAGGGCTCTCATATAGATTAAAGGACGTGAAGTTCTTTCTCTTCTGGTGATCAGAAGACTCTGTTACAAACAGAGTATCGTTTGTCTTCACGAATCTTCACGTTTCTTCTTCCAGATCTAAATCAAGGTAGGTTTTCTCAAGAACGCAGCCCAAACTAGCTTAATACCTTTAATAATATCATCGATCCTCCATGCATATAGTTTTATTGTGGGTTCAACTGTTTCTATGCAATTTTCAAAGCAACGCCCTTGACTAGGGCGCTAACATAAAGAAGCGACCCATACTAGGGCGCTAATTCTTGTTTTGACGCCCTGCCAGGAGTCGTCAATTTTATGAAATTAATAAATACCCACGTTTAATATTTAAAATCTATGTAACCGTGAATATAATATGTTGCATGAGTATACCTGTGAAATCCTGCTATTTATCTTGTCATGACAATGTACCTCGTTTCCTGAAATTTGTTGTTTGAAAAATTGATAAATTCTTGAAATCACGACCTTGACAAAGTCGTTCTTCTTGAACTGATGCCCCAGACCAGGGCGCATACTGTAAAATAACGCCCCTGTCCAGGGCACGTTTTTATTAAAACTTCCAGATTATTGATATTATGTAAAATAGAAATATTGAAAGGACGACTGATGTATGCGTCGTCAAATTTAAAATAAATGCCCTGATTAAGGCGTTAATTTGATTAAAAACGACTTTACCAAAGTCGCTATTTTCCTGCATTACTGTTTCACTACTTACTGTTAGCCGAGAGTTTCATTATATATATATCTATATATATCGGCACTATATTCCAGTCCATGAATATAGTCCCACATTTCTACGACGATTTATCGCATTACCCTCAATTTTCATTGACATACAAGCTCTCCATTGGACATTCCGTTCCTTTGGACTAACGAGTTAGTCATAGAGACCTCCGTAAGACTCCTCGAGCCTTGGATTCCCTCAAGGCCGACTGAGCTGGTTGTACCATAAAAACTCATTACACAATCTTTGCCATGTCACTCTATAGAAACATGGTATACCGGCCCTCATGTTATGCAAAGTGTGTATCATGAGAATTCTTTTAATGGGATGAGGTTATCATGCCATTTGATGCTGTTCTTGTAAACCCCAATTCTATATTCAACATGATGTTCTTGTGGACCTCAATTCTATATTAAGAATGAGGACGTCTTGCCATTGAGGTGCTGTTCATGTGGACCTCAATTCTATATAAAGAATGTCCATACTTGTTTGTCATGGTACCCAAGTTAGGGAACCAATTCCACCTAATTTTATCGATAATCGTGATTGTACCGTTATTATCGCCTATCTATGTCAAGTTTCATATTTTTGGACTCAATTCTATCAAAGTTTATCCTACATGTCTACAAGTTTTATTCTTGAAATTCTATATTGGCTATATACAAAAGTGGATGTTAAAATACATGATTAATGCCTGCGCATATAGGGCCCGATCTGGTCTTGGGAGGAGCACCCGAAAGTACTAGTGCCCATGGGAGTTGTAATGATAATGGTATTGACATTATACCAAAGTGCATGACTAGCTTGATTGAACATTCCACAAATCTTGTACTTGACTTGACTTGATAGTACATGACTTGCTTGGCCCGAAAAAGGGTAATTACTTACGTGCTTGAATGAAATAGCCAAATTCCAACATGACTTGATATGACAACTATACTTGCTTGAATATCTTGATATCTTTTGACATAAGTCCTTGAAAGTTCATGACTAGTTCTTCTTTCTATCTTATTTCCTCTTTCTATCTTGTCGTTTTATGCGAGCATGCATAGCTATAGTGCATTCATGAAAGATGTAATTACTTAAACTCCTTGCTAGTTCTTGAGATATAATTTTCCTACTGAGCGTTCGCTCACTTAGTGTTTCCCTACTTTTAAGGTAAGTCCGATGACGAGACCCAAACGGACGGGGAAGGTCAAGAGTGAAAGAGTTAGAGCTACTCAAGAGTCAATTAGTCCTGTCTTTTCTCTATAAGCGTTGTATTTTTCTTTTATTGAGTCTAGTATTTGCAAGGGTTTGTAATAGACATATTCTCATTAAAGGAATTAATGGATTGGGTTATCTTTACTTTTGCGCATCTCTGATTTTGGTGTCGAATACACTAATACTCTGATTGACATGATTGATATAAACTCGTCACGCATCTCCGGGTATCTTCCGCGCTCGGGGCGTGACAGTTTTTGTGGTATCAGAGCCTAGGGTATTCAATTCCTAGGAAAAACCCAAGTCCAAGGATAGGTTCAAACCTTTAACCTGTGAGATTGGGTAGAACCAAGGGTGGAGTTAACATAAAAACGCAAAAAACCTTAACGTGAGTATATAGTAACATAGTTATTGTAATTGTAGGATAATGGCTGCCGAACGTGCTCAGTGGTGCAACATGCAGCGTACACTCCAAGGCATGACCCAGGTGCTGTAACAAGTAGCACAGGGAGGTGCACAACGAGCCGGAAGTCTCCACCAAGTCTTCAAGAACATGAACCCTCCCAAATTCATGGGTTCTACTGATCCGGATGACGCAGAGCACTGGATCAGGGAGACGGAGCGTATATTCCGTGTTATGCAGTGCACGGATCAAGATAAAGTCTTATTAGCTACTTTCCAACTAGAAAGGGATGCCCGATGCTGGTGGGAGTCAATCGAAGCTACTATAAATCAAGACCAAATTACTTGGGAAGAATTTGTTGAATATTTCAACAATAAATATTTTTCAGACCGAGTCCAAGAAAAGAAAGCTACCGAATTTGCCGCACTCAAGCAACGGTCATTATCAGTGGCGGAGTACGAGGCACAATTCTCTAGATTGTCTCGGTATGCTAAGCACTTAGTTAGCACCGAGAAGATGAAAGCTAGGAGGTTCCTTAATGGGCTCAGGCCCCAATATATTACCCAGCTGGCGCCAATGGATATTCAGGTCTACTCAGAGATAGTACGTCGAGCTCAATTGTTAGAAGATGCCACGGAACTATCAGATAGAATCCGTGGGAAGGATAAGAAAGAACAAGTTACAAGTTCGGGTTCCTTTAAACCTAACTTCAAGAAGAGGCCTAGTACTGGAGGTACTTCTTCTCAAGACCAAAAATTTAAGAAGACCAAGCCCTTCTCTATCACTACTGCACCTTCGAATATAATATGCAAGCATTGTGACAAAGCTGGTCATAAAGCCGAAGAGTGCTGGAGGAAACTTGGAGCATGTCTCCGTTGCGGGAGCCGTGAGCATCGGATTCCCGATTGCCCATTACTTAATGATCAAGCCGGTGACGGAAATCGCCCGGTAACCAAGAACGCTCGTCTTCACGCAATTAAGGAGACCGAAGAAAAAGAAGGCGGACTAGTAGAAGGTACACTGAAAGTTTGTTCCAAGAATGCACATGTCTTATTTGATACGGGTGCATCACATTCTTTTATTTCCAAGAAGTTTGCTAACCCACTACCTATGGAACCGGAATGAATGAAGATAATTTTATCTACTCCTCTCGGAAACGAAACCGATATTACTCACCATTATCAAAACTGTGAAGTCTTGGTAAAAGGAAGAAATCTTCCTATCGATCTCATATGTTTAGATCTAAAGGAGTATGATGTCATACTAGGAGCATATTGGTTAGCCAAATACCAGGCAATAGTCGATTGCCATAACATCAAAGTTACCTTCAGAGACTTTCCAGAACTAGTCTATTCTAGCCCTAAGAGTTGGAGCAAGTCACCTCTTATTTCGGCTCTCCGAGCTAGCAAGCTCATCAGGAAAGGATGTGTATCTTTCCTTACATTCGTCACGATTAAAGAGGCTAAGGAAACTAAGATAGAAGACATTCCGGTGGTACAAGAATTTCCGGACGTGTTTCCGGAAGATTTGCCTGGATTACCCCCACAAAGAGAAGTGGCCTTCACCATCGATTTAGTTCCTAGTGCGGGTCCAGTTTCTAAGGCACCGTATAGAATGTCACCCGCTGAACTCAAGGAGTTAAATGAGCAATTGATGGAACTCATTAAGAAAGGATTCATAAGACCAAGTACTTCCCCATGGGGAGCGCCTGTATTATTTGTAAAGAAGAAAGATGGATCCATGAGACTATGCATCGACTATCGACAGTTGAATCATCTCACTATCAAGAACAAGTATCCACTACCGAGAATCGATGAGTTGTTTGATCAAATTTCAGGATCCAAGTACTTTTCCAAAATTGATCTTAGGTCAGGGTATCATCAGTTAAGAATCAAGGATGAGGACATTCATAAGACTGCATTCAGAAGTAGGTACGGCCATTATGAATTTGTTGTTATGCCTTTCGGACTAACTAATGCCCCTGCTGCCTTTATGCAGTTAATGAATAGTATATTCAGGCCTTATTTGGATCAATTCGTGGTGGTCTTTATTGATGATATATTGATTTATTCCGAGACCAAGGAAGAGCATAAGGAGCATTTAAGGATTTCATTACAAATATTGAGGGCAAACCAATTATATGCAAAACTCAGCAAGTGTGAATTCTGGCTCGAAGAAGTGACTTTTCTCGGACATGTTATATCAAAAGATGGCTTGTCTGTAGATCCATCAAAAGTGGAAGCTGTAAGAAATTGGGAAAGACCGACCAATGCTAGCGAGATCCGAAGTTTCTTAGGTCTTGCGGGCTACTATCGGCGATTCATCAAGGATTTCTCCAAGATAGCCGTACCACTCACTAGGCTAACTCGCAAGGAGATCTGTTATGAATGGAGTGAGGAATGTGAAAGAAGCTTCCAAAATCTCAAGGATCATCTAACTACAGCTCCGGTCTTAGCATTACCAATAGAAGGGGAGAAATTCGAGGTATACACTGATGCTTCTGGCATTGGCCTTGGATGTGTTCTAATGCAACAAGGAAAGGTTATAGCTTATTCTTCTCGTCAATTAAAGAAGCATGAAGAGAACTACCCCGTCCATGACTTAGAATTGGCCGCGGTGGTATTTGCACTCAAAATATGGAGACATTATCTTTATGGAGTATAGTTTACTGTATACTCTGATCACAAGAGTCTCAAGTATCTCTTTTCACAAAAGGAACTAAATATGAGGCAAAGACGTTGGCTAGAATATCTCAAGGACTTCGACTTCAATATACAATATCATCCCGGAAAGGGTAACCATGTAGCAGATGCCCTTAGTCGAAAGCCGAGAGCACTGTTAGCCAATTGTATGATTCAAGAATGGAAATTACTGGAGCAATTCTCTGAACTCAATATAAGCATGAACACAGACTTTCAATGTGTCACATTGTCTCATATAAGCATTCATCCAGACCTATTATCTGAGATAAGAGTGCTTCAAGATAATGACCCAGTATTAGTAGAGATCAAAGGCAAACTGGAAGGACAATCTAATTTCCAAATAACTTGTGAAGGAAGATTAATGTTCAGGGATAGAACTTGCATACCGGATTGTCCCAAGTTAAAGAAGAAGATCTTAGATGAAGCTCATAGATCAAGGTATACGATTCATCCAGGATCGACCAAAATGTACCAAGATGTGAAGAGGAATTTTTGGTGACCCAACATGAAGAGGGAAATAGCAGACTATGTATCACGCTGTCTCACTTGCCAACAGGTCAAGGCGGAACACCAAAAGCCTGCTGGAAAACTACATCCTCTAGATATCCCTAAATGAAGTGGGAGGATATTGGTATGGATTTCATCATGGGTTTATCTAAATCAAAAGGAGGACATGATGGAATATGGGTTATTATTGATCGATTGACTAAATCGGCATTTCTTGCCAATAAAGAGCCGATGGTCAGCTAATGTTTTGGCTGCATTATACGTCAAGGAAATAGTCAGATTACATGGTATTCCTGTTTCAATCGTGTCTGACAGAGATCTCCGTTTTACTTCTCATTTTTGGAATGGACTACAACATTCGTTGGGAACAAGGCTTAACTTTAGTACAGCTTTTCATCCTCAGACGGATGGTCAGACTGAGAGAACTAATCAAGTAGTTGAAGATATGCTCAGAACTTGCATCATGGATTTCGATGGAAGCTGGCATGATCACTTGCCGTTGGTGGAATTTGCATATAATAATAGCTACCAGGCAAGTATACAAATGGCACCTTTCGAAGCTTTATACGGAAGGAGTTGCCGATCACCCTTATGCTGGGACGAAGTTGGAGAAAAACAACTGTTAGGTCCAGACATGGTAAGGGATACCACTGAAAAGATTCAGTTGATTAGAGAAAGACTGCGAGTGGCTCAGTCTAGGCAAAAAGACTTATGCTGACACGAGAAGGAGAGAGCTTGAAATCCAGATCGGAGATCATGTATTTCTCAAGATATCACCTGGACGTGGAATACAGAGATTTGGTGTGAAGGGCAAGTTTACACCAAGATTCATCGGACCTTTTGAAATACTTGAAAGAGTTGGCAAGGTTGCTTATCGCATCGCATTGCCTCCTCAATTGTCCGAAGTATATAATGTGTTCCACATATCTATGTTAAAGAAGTATGTACACGATCCATCACATATTATTGAACATGGAGACTTAGTTATCCAGAAGGATCTCACATATGAACAGAAGCCCATAAAGATAATGGATCGGGAAGTATGTACCCTAAGGAATAAAGTTATTCCCATGCTAAAGGTACAATGGAATAAGAGTTCCGAGCATGAAGCCACATGGGAGACCGAAGAATCCATGAGGAAACGATTCCCAGAATTATTTTAAGGTAATAGGCTCTACACTCTCCACATGTACGTGTGATTGAATTTGGGGACCAAATTCTTTTAAGTGGGGGAGGGTGTAGCAACCCTGATAAAAATAAGATTTTCTAAAATCAAATTAAAAATAAAAGATAAGTGAATAGATGACAAAGAGCCTAAATGAGTAAATCATTAATCAAGAGGAAAATAACGCCTTTTATCAAGGCGCTGATTCAAAAGGAAACGCCTCTATATAAGGCGTTAATTTAAAGAGGACGCCTACACAATAGGGCGTCAAATTTCAAACGACGGGAGGATAAAATTAAGGAAAGGAAATGAAACGCCCTCTACCTGGGCGCGTTTTACATAAGTAACGACGATTGACAAGGCGTCAATTTAAATTCGACGCCCTCGCTTAAGACGTTAATTCAGTTCGAGTTTCGTTCGACCCAGGAGACTATCCAGAGCAAGTTCTGGATAACTACGTCAAGGACAGAATACAGTAAGGACTCTATCATAGAAGTGTTACTTCCAATACAACTCTAACCCTATTAGAATCCTCAAAATCTTATAAATACCCTTGACGATCGAACCCTAAGAACTATTTGGTCGAAGCTCTGTTGCTGCGTACGTGAAGAACATGTGATGTTCTTCTTCCTTCCTTTGCTTTTGATTCTGGTTGTTTGAGGAAGGAACGTTAATATTCTTTTTTCTTCTTCCTCAGGTAGCATGCAGACAACTCGTTGAAGAACATGGTTCTTCATCCACATCGTCCTTCTTCCTGCCTCTACTTTCGATCAACTCATGAAGAATATTAATTTTTCTTCATCTTATTCTCCTATAGGCTGCCTGCATCGAGAAAGGGCTCTCATATAGATTAAAGGACGTGAAGTTCTTTCTCTTCTGGTGATCAGAAGACTCTGTTACAAACAGAGTATCGTTTGTCTTCACGAATCTTCACGTTTCTTCTTCCAGATCTAAATCAAGGTAGGTTTTCTCAAGAACGCAGCCCAAACTAGCTTAATACCTTTAATAATATCATCGATCCTCCATGCATATAGTTTTATTGTGGGTTCAACTGTTTCTATGCAATTTTCAAAGCAACGCCCTTGACCAGGGCGCTAACATAAAGAAGCGACCCACACTAGGGCGCTAATTCTTGTTTTGACGCCCTGCTAAGAGTCGTCAATTTTATGAAATTAATAAATACCCACGTTTAATATTTAAAATCTATGTAACCGTGAATATAATATGTTGCATGACTATACCTGTGAAATCCTGCTATTTATCTTGTCATGACCATGTACCTCGTTTCTTGAAATTTTGTTGTTTGAAAAATTGATAAATTCTTGAAATCACGACCTTGACAAAGTCGTTCTTCTTGAACTGACGTCCCAGACTAGGGCGCATACTGTAAAATAACGCCCCTGTCTAGGGCGCGTTTTTATTAAAACTTCCAGATTATTGATATTATGTAAAATAGAAATATTGAAAGGACGACTGATGTATGCGTCGTCAAATTTAAAATAAACGCCCTGATTAAGGCGTTAATTTGATTAAAAACGACTTTACCAAAGTCGCTATTTTCCTGCATTACTATTTCACTGCTTACTGTTAGCCGAGAGTTTCATTATATATATATCTATATATATCGGCACTATATTCCAGTCCATGAATATAGTCCCACATTTCTACGACGATTTATCGCATTACCCTCAATTCTCATTGACATACAAGCTCTCCATTGGACATTCCGTTCCTTTGGACTAGCGAGTTAGTCATAGAGACCTCCGTAAGACTCCTCGAGCCTTGGATTCCCTCAAGGCTGACTGAGCTGGTTGTACCATAAAAATCCATTACACAATCTTTGCCATGTCACTCTATAGAAACATGATATACCGGCCCTCATGTTATGCAAAGTGTGTATCATGAGAATTCTTTTAATGGGATGAGGTTATCATGCCATTTGATGCTGTTCTTGTAAACCCCAATTCTATATTCAACATGATGTTCTTGTGGACCTCAATTCTATATTAAGAATGAGGACGTCTTGCCATTGAGGTGCTGTTCATGTGGACCTCAATTCTATATAAAGAATTTCCATACTTGTTTATCATGGTACCTAAGTTAGGGAACCAATTCCACCTAGTTTTATCGATAATCGTGATTGTACCGTTATTATCGCCTATCTATGTCAAGTTTCATATTTTTGGACTCAATTCTATCAAAGTTTATCCTACATGTCTACAAGCTTTATTCTTGAAATTCCATATTGACTATATACAAAAGTGGATGTTAAAATACATGATTAATGCCTGCGCATATAGGGCCCGATCTGATCCTGGGAGGAGCACCCGAAAGTACTAGTGCCCATGGGAGTTGTAATGATAATGGTATTGGCATTATACCAAAGTGCATGACTAGCTTGATTGAACATTCCACAAATCTTGTACTTGACTTGACTTGATATTACATGACTTGCTTGGCCCGAAAAAGGGTAATTACTTGCGTGCTTGAATGAAATAGCCAAATTCCAACATGACTTGATATGACAACTATACTTGCTTGAATATCTTGATATCTTTTGACATAAGTCCTTGAAAGTTCATGACTAGTTCTTCTTGCTATCTTATTTCCTCTTTCTATCTTGTCGTTTTATGCGAGCATGTATAGCTATAGTGCATTCATGAAAGATGTAATTACTTAAACCCCTTGCTAGTTCTTGAGATATAATTTTCCTACTGAGCGTTCGCTCACTTAGTGTTTCCCTACTTTTAAGGTAAGTCCGATGACGAGACCCAAACGGACGGGGAAGGTCAAGAGTGAAAGAGTTAGAGCTACTCAAGAGTCAATTAGTCCTGTCTTTTCTCTATAAGCGTTGTATTTTTCTTTTATTGAGTTTAGTATTTGCAAGGGTTTGTAATAGACATATTCTCATTAAAGGAATTAATGGATTGGGTTATCTTTACTTTTGCGCATCTCTGATTTTGGTGTCGAATACACTAATACTCTGATTGACATGATTGATATAAACTCGTCACGCATCTCCGGGTATCTTCCGCGCTCAGGGCGTGACAGAGCCATTGTCTGTCACCACTTGAACAATGTACTCCTCCCCGAGCTTGGTCACCACTTGTTCCATCAATGACAAAATGTATTGGTAACTGTGGACTTGGCCTGACGCATCACTGATCTGTGAAAGAAAATCTATATGTCATAATAAACAAAAAAGTTGATCAAACTACTTTTGTGGTACCTGACCATCCATCACACATTAGTGTGACTCCGTACTTTGACCATTTTTGTTTGAATGAGTCAACATAACTCTTGATCTCAGCACCTTATTCATCAAGATATATGTCGGCCAACTCTCTTGTTATAGGTGGTTGCACATGTAACCCAAGAACTTGTGCTTCCTGAAACATTGACTTGTAGTAAGGGCTGTTGGCCGCATTGAAAGGCAGACCCGCGTGGTGCCACCATTTTGCAACGGCCTGTCCAAGTTTCCATTTAGGCCCTTTCTGGCCATATGCATCATCCACCCTCATTTGCTTGCCATGCTCTCGGGATATTGCACCGGGCTCCACATCTTCAATGTTGATCGATTGTGTCCTTTTTCTTTGTGAAGCAGAGTCACCAATAAAATAACTCCTCATGTCCCGTGGTTGTCGAGTCGTAGATGAACTACGACTGCCTGATGCTCTGATCCTTACCGTCTCGTGGTTTCGCACTCTCGTCTCCTCGGGATGTCTTGTCTCATCTCTACTCTGACGTACTGCCTCACGAAACTCTGTTTCATATGGATCATTCATCGTGACAAACACATTAGGCTGGTCAGTACGCCCTTGTTGGTCTTCGTCACTAGCTATCCATGCGCATTCATCCGCATCGCTGCTGCTTGCTCTTCCACTAACTGTCGCTTCATCTATTTTCTTCTTCTTTTTTTTTTATTTTCTTGCATCAACTCTCTTCTCCTGCAGGTGCCCGGCCATTGCAAGTTTACATCTCTAGGCACATGGGTACACCCAGCAACCTCAGAGTATCCCGCACCGGCTCCTCCTGCCAAGTGCTTCTTGAACCGAGACACACCTCCTCCCCGGTGTTCTGTTTTACAGTAGTTGCAACGCCAACACCTACGGTTGCCATCCAACATAACTCCGTGTGACCATCCAATGTCATTTGATCGTTCCTTAGGAATCATAGAGTGCTTAACTGTATCTCTTAAATTTAAAAAATATAAATTATAAATATCACTAAATTTGTTAATGAACTAATATAAATTAAAAATATTTTAATGTTTTAGTAAATTAAAGTTTACGTACACCTATCGAATATAATTTACAAATAAACCATGTATGATTTTTTCAAAAATAAGAAATTTCATTATTATACATTTACAACTAACGAATTTAAGTAATAAGTCTAAATTCAATGTACAATTTTTTTTACAAATATTATTTAATGAAAATAATATCATTATTTCTACAACATGTAAAATTAAATGTATTATTTAGCACATCTAAATTAATTTTATAATGTTTGTTACAAATATAATTTTAATAATAATAATATTTTTTTCTCTACAACATGTTAAACTAAAACATTATTCAATACATAGTAATTACATCTACAATTTTTGTTATAAATAAATTTTAATTAAAATAAGTTTAATTCTACAACATGTAAAAATGAATACATTATTTAATACATCTAAATTAAATCTTTAATTTTTTATACAAATTAAATTCTATATATAATCATCGAATATAATTTATAATCCGTAAATTTATCTATAAATTTAAAATTATTTGTAAAATATTTATCACTAAATTTAAATTTAAAATATCTACAATTAAATGAATTAAATAATATATAAAAATAAAATTTAAAAAACTAACAAAATCTAATCTTAAATTTTTACAACCAACAAAATTAAATTTATTTAAACTAAAAATGTAATTAACTTTTTTTAATCCTCCCACCCCCACCTCCCCGGTGCCCACCGTCCCCCATCGCCCCCCCAACCCCAGCCCCAGCCCCACCTCCCCCACCCTCAACCCCGTCGCCCGCCGTCCCCCACCGCTGCAACGGTGGCAGACGCCCCCCCCTCTCCCCCCTCTCCCTCACCCCCCCACCGGCGCTGCAGCGGTGGCAGACTCCCCCCTCCCTCCCCCATCCCCACCGGCACTGCAACGGTGGCAGACCGCCCCCCTCCCCCACCCCCACCCCCACCCCCACCCCCACCGGCGCTGCGCCCCCCCTCCCCCACCCCCACCGGCGATAGCAGACCGCCCCTGCGTGTCCCTCACCCCCCCGTCGTCCCCCCACCGGCGGGGTCCGTCCCCCACCGGCCAGATTCGCCCTCCACCGCCCTCCCACGGCGCCCCACCGACCACCCTCCCCATTTAATACAAAAAAAAAGAAATGAGAGCACCTACCTCCGATCGTCGGTCCTCGTCGCCTAGAGCCGCCGTCCACAACTGCTGACCGCCGTCCACCGCCGCTCTGCAACATCCACCGTCGCTCTGCACCGCTGCATGCCACGGCCGGATGGTTGCAGAAGCGTCCCAGCCCGACCCGTTAAATGAGCGAATCGACACGATCGCACCGACCCGCACGTATCAGATTGGGCCCGCCTCGGACAGGTCCAGTGCGTCTCGTCTCAACCACGACCCCTAGTCCATCCGTTTCGCCATCCACTTGGATCGGGTCAGATCGTACAGGTCGAAGCTAGATGAAACCCCGATTTTTGCTCGGTCAGATCACTCCCCTAGAAGGTTGCTAGTGCCGCGCCGGCCTCGCCGCCTACAATTCGGCGCTGTCAAGTTCCGCTGCCCACCCCCACAGTTGGCCTGGTTGGTTTCGGTCGTAATTTCTATCAAATCAAGAGGCTTTATGTTTACTTTCGCCAACGACTTTCTCTCGTCCGCCCCTCACACACGGGATCAATCACGTGACACCCGGTCAGGATCGACCTGCACTGGCCACGTCCCGAGCTGGTTAGCGCGCATGCTCCCTGACGCCATCCGAAAACCCTTTTTTTTATTGGCTGAAAAGAAGCCACGTGTGTCACCGTTGATCTGACGGTTCTTTTGCCTCTTATCATGCGTGACCACTGACGACAGGGGCGGTGTGATATTAGACGTTGCGAATGGGTTGCACCTAAACCTTCCCAAACGTCGCTCTACTCCACGCCTCACACGTCATCGGGCATCTACCCAGCACCACTTAACGTGCCTGTCCCTTCTGGAAGCGGGCTCAGTGGCTCACACTTGTATAGGACCACCATAAGATAATACCATATCGCAGGGCCACTGCACACTCCCTGCTTCGCCGGCCGTTCCAATTTTAAAATTAAAAATTAGAATAAAACTAAAAAAGGAACCCTAGCCTTCGATCACCACGCCGCTCCCACTTTCCCCGTTTCTCTTCCCTGCCCCCGGGGCGATATAAGCGCCACCACTGCCTCTGTTCGCCTCTCATTCTTCGCTTCTCCGACTGCTGCAGTTGTCCTCTCCCTTGGCTTCATCATTTCTTAGATACCAAATGGGTAATCCCTCCTTCCTTCCTGTCTCTCTCCGTCCAGATCTGTGCTCTTCTGCCTCTGTGCTCGTGGATTCCTGTGTTTCTAGTGTTCTGTTGTCTAATGGTATCTCTTCCTGTCTCCCGTGGTTGTGGTTGCAGCTGCCAAGAAGGTGAAGATCGGCATCAATGGTGAGTCTGCCAGTGCTCCTCTTCCTGACTTCGGTTCCTTTTTTTTTTTACTTCCTTCTAATCTTCTCTGGTGTTCCTGTTTTTGTTTGATCGGCCTCTCTAGTCAAATCCATTCGTCTTTCAAACTTTTTCGTCCTCCAAATTGTCTTTTGGTTCTGTCTGGCCTGGAACGATCTGTTGATTTTCTCACTGATTTATGGTGGTTGGTGGTGTTGGTCAGGTTTCGGTAGGATCGGCCGCCTGGTGGCGAGGGTGGCGCTGCAGAGGGACGACGTCGAGCTCGTCGCCGTCAACGACCCATTTATCACCACTGACTACATGGTAAGATGCCTTTAAATCTTAGATCGCCGGCGGTTCCGCGCTATCCGTGTTCTGATCTGCAGATCCAGAGATTTGTGGTTGTTTGTTTGAATTGGAATGCCTGTCTAAACTGATTGAAATACTTGCCCCGTCAGAATCTATCGTGCTTGATGCTTTTATAACTCGCTGGATTGTTGTAGTTGCTGGTTTTTTGACGAGACGGAATCGTGCATGAAGTGATCAAACGGTCATCCATGACCGTGCATCGGTTTGTGTGGTTTTCTCCGTCCCACGCCTTTTGTTGTCCAACCACATGGCCGGCATTGCTGGAGTCAGCACAACCAGCTGGTCATGGTTGGGCTTGCACTACTGTTGTAATTTATTTCTTTTTTTAATTGGAATTTTGTCTATGTTTGTCTAGCCAATTTGTGTAATTATTCCTCAGAAAGGAAGTCTTTCTTGGCCGTACTGTTCACTTGACGACGTTCTGAACGGTATCCTCATTATTTCACATGCTTTTTCCATTGTGGCTTTGGCGCTTTGGACTTCGCTTTTATTTGGATTTGCCTGTGTTTCCCTCTAGGAGATGGCAGGAGGCACCCAGGTCCTGACCTGACCATCAGTTTTCGGACCAGTTAATTTCCAGTTCGTGGCATCTCGGGTTTTTGTGAACTTTGCCATGTGCGAAGTCGTTGTTGCAGTAAGCCATCAGTCAAAGCTTGAGGACATTTCTGTTTCGTGCTTGTCTATACTTGCTTCTTAATTATTATAAAGAACATCACCCATTTTCCGGTGTTTTATTTGCGGTTGATTCTGGAACTTGTGTATGTCCAACAGCATGTTTTTATGACATGATTAATGATGATTTCATGTATACCGGTCTATGGTGTATCTCTTATGCCGCGTTTGGTAATCCGTTGAGTTGGGATTTCAATGTTTAAAATCTCCGACAGCATTTAAGGGCGAGTTTGAGAAGATGTGTGAGAAGAGGTGGATTTTGATGTGGGAGGTTATGAAATATGTGGACCCCACTTCAATGATTAAAATTCATTCTTCTTTTCAAAATCCTATCAAAAGGAGCTTTTAAATTTAAGAGAGAAGTCATCTTATTGTTCCTATCTCTCTCTAACTTTAGGAATCCACTCTTGAAATGGGAGATCAACTTTTTGAACATTAATGTGTTTGTCTCTCACAAAGAGCCTTCCAATAATTGGAAGTTATTTTCATAATCCACCCCATTGGAATTTCAAACGCCCCCCAAGTGTTATGTAGCATACGTGTCATAAAAAATCTCCTAAGAAGAGAGATGAAGACATATGACCCCGAACCATTCAAAGCCGGGGAAAGGGAGCTTCCCAGGATTATGGCATCATTATAATCATAGTTGTCAAGGCGGGCGCCTAGGCGGCGCCTTGGCGCCGCCTAGGCGCCAAGACGGGCCAACCGTGACCGTCCGAACTGAGGCGGCCAAGGCGGGCCAACCGTGACCGTCCGAACTGGATCCGACATAACTGGTTATGTACATTTTGTTAGAGATTAGAGTACTTGTAGAGATGGACAAACAATAGAGGAGGAAGAAGAAAGGGGGAAGAAGAGATCAAGCCACAAGAACACCAAGATTTACGTGGTTCGGAGGCGATGTGTCTACATCCACGGCCGCAGCAGGGTTTCCACTATGATAAAACATACCTAGATACAATACAAAGAGAGAGTTCGCAGCCCTTATATATAAGGAGATTAGGGCGTCCAACAGTCAGGGTACAAAAGACAATAATGCCCCTGCTTATAAACATAAATTTTGTTCCGGGGGCTTCGCACGAGGGCGAGTTCCGGCTCCAAACTCTAACACATTTAACTCTTTCTTTTTTATAATTTTCATGATGTTATTATATTCTTTTATAATTTTTCTAAATTTTTTACATTTATTTTTAAATCATTTACATTTACTTCTGAATTTTTTGATACAATTTAGTTTTCTATAATTGCCACATAATTTAATTACAACAATTTCTTCATGTAATTTATTTTTTTGTATTTTTCACATTTTTTATTCTTGATTTATATATTGGAGGATATATATTTTAGATTTTTTAAATAGTGGTCAAAGTGTCGTCTAGGCGACGTCTAAGCGGACGCCTTGTCACCTAAGCGTTTAGATATCCCGTGAACGCCTTGGGTTGCCTTGTCACCTTGACAACTATGATTATAATCCACCTCTGACAGTGGGTTTGTACGGTGCCGGAGGTGACATAGGTCCTATTATGTAGCATACGTGGGGTCTTGCGGCCACTGGCTTATGGTCGTGGGCTAGCTATGTCCTATTTCTAAGCAGTTCTTTTTCCTTTTTTCCCCCAAAACTTTAGTGGATCAACAATCTTATGATATCAGTTTTTTGGTTTGCTTACCGTTTTAGTGCACGTATCATATATTTTGGTCACATGATAGTTTGTCAGCTAACATGCTGTTTGTTACCGCAACCGTACAGTGATCATCCATTTTACCTGTTTGTCTGTGAATATACCTTACTAATATTTTTTGTCATCTTGTGCAGACATACATGTTTAAATATGATACAGTGCACGGCGCATGGAAGCACCACGAGTTGAAGGTTAAGGATTCTAAGACCCTCCTCTTTGGCGAGAAGGAAGTTACCGTATTTGGCATTAGGTATCCTTCAGTTCCTTTTTTATTATTGTATTGAAATGTTTTCATCTGCACATCATGTGCTTATTCTTGTTGATAAACACAGGAACCCTGAAGAGATTCCATGGGGTGAGACTGGTGCTGAATTTGTTGTTGAATCAACTGGTGTATTTACCGACAAAGATAAAGCTGCTGCTCATCTGAAGGTTAATACCCAACTTTCTGCTTTGCAATTCTAAGGAGACATTGTCAATTTTGTTTTTCTCCTCATTTCTGCTTGATATTGGAAAAATGACGTTTATGTTTGTGGTAGACCTTCGTCTTTGTATCGGAAATATGACGCTTATGTTTCTTCGAGTTGCTTTCTTTAACAGAAATTCCTTGTTCTTCTGAGGGGTCTGATGTTTGTTCAATATCACCAATATGTGGCCCAAGGCATTTGATATACAAGATACCATGGCTCGAGAATCCTCAATTTCAGTATATAGATGTAATAACAGTCTGTTATCAAATTTGCTTGGAGGCGCTTGCCTGGGCGACGAGAAGAGGGAAGGTGAGGTGCTCATAACCCACCGTGCTTCGGCCTATCTCGTGTAGGTGAGCTGCCTCTGGAGGCCTTTGGGCCAAGCCCAATTGGGCTGTGAGGCTGGTTCTATATGAATTTGATAGGTTCTTAATTTATTTATCACATCTAAAATGGTGAATTTACTAATCTAAATGGTTTTATGTGTTGTTTGACATATTCAATGATATATATTATATCTATTTATTAATGTATTTAAAATATTGTCTTAAATGCTTTGGCCATCGTTTAGACATTTGACGCTAAGGTGACCCCCCCTCTCCCCCAACATCTATCTGCTTTAAGTAACATGGATAATGATTGCATTAACTGGCCCACATCACATGGCAATGGTCACACTAATAGCTGAAGGTTGTTAGATCCAACCTTGGACTGAAATTTTGGTGGCTGCTTTCTGGATTTTTTAGTGGAAAAAAGAGAATTATGGTGGCTGCTGGTTCTATATAAATTTGATAGGTTCTTAATTTATTTATCACATCTAAAATGGTGAATTTACTAATCTAAATGGTTTTATATGTGTTGTTTGACATATTCAATGATATATATATATTATATATCTATTTATTAATATATTTAAAATATTGTCTCAAATGCTTAGGCCATCGTCTAGACTTTGAAGCTAAGGTGACCCCCCCTGATCTCCCCTAACATCTATCTGCTTTAAATGGTTTTATGTGTTGTTTGACATATTCAATGATATATATATTATATATCTATTTATTAATATATTTAAAACATTGTCTCAAATGCTTAGGCCATCGTCTAGACATTTGAAGCTAAGGTGACCCCCCCTTATCTCCCCTAACATCTATCTGCTTTAAGTAACATGGATAATGATTGCATTAACTGGCCCACATCACATGGCAATGGTCACATCAATAGTTGAAGGTTGTTAGATCCAACCTTGGACTGAAATTTTGGTGGATGCTTTCTGGATTTTTTTAATGAAAAAAAGAGAATTATGGTGGCTTCTTTGGGTCAACCACATTACATTCACAAAAAGGTTGATGTGGTCAGATAATCCATCATCTTGGTCGTCATCGTTGTCGTTGGAACTTTATCCCATTTATTTAGGGTAGACTTCATGAATTTCATACTTCCACTTTAATCAAATCTATGCCATGTTTGTAGTAAAAACACATAAAGGTATTTTAGTTTAATATGGTAAACAACCTTGTATTGTAGTTTTATTGTGAACCTGTATGATCAAGATCATATAAAGTCTCATGTAAGAACTCTAAATGGTCTTCCCAAACCAAATAATGACAAGTATATTGTTTTTGAAGGACTTCCTAAAAGTTGACTAGAATACTATTATGTTATTTATATAAGAAATCTGTAGCTGACATTTGAACACGACATGATATTTAGTATGTGTATTTGATGCTCCATTTAAGCATTTTGACGGCTTTTCAAATTACTCGTTAATCTTAGGATTCAATGTTTTGTTTGGTTTTTAGTTGTTTGTTTTATATTTAACAAAATATCAATTGATCATTCTTGTTACATATGATATGACAAGACCTATACATTACCCACGCCCTTGTATGTTGAATCTTAACAGTTCTCTGCCTGACTTCTGTTTATATAAGCTCAGTTTAATCCACAGCATGACAAATTATTTATTCTCAAGAGTTTTGAAGTAGCCACAATTAGATATTGAGGTTGTGTAGCTGTCTTGGTGCCTCTCGTCTTTTGGTTTCCTACTTTTAGTGTTATAAATCCCATTTATTTAGGGTAGACTTCATGAATTTCATACTTCCACTTTAATCAAATCTATGCCATGTTTGTAGTAAAAACACATAAAGGTCATCTTCTTACTACCTCAAACCTAAGTATTTTAGTTTAATATGGTAAACGACCTTGTATTGTAGTTTTATTGTGAACCTGTATGATCAAGATCATATAAAGTCTCATGTAAGAACTCTAAATGGTCTTCCCAAACCAAATAATGACAAGTATATTGTTTTTGAAGGACTTCCTAAAAGTTGACTAGAATACTATTATGTTATTTATATAAGAAATCTGTAGCTGACATTTGAACACGACATGATATTTAGTATGTGTATTTGATGCTCCATTTGAGGACTGTAAACAAGCATTTTGACGGCTTTTCAAATTACTCGTTAATCTTAGGATTCAATGTTTTGTTTGGTTTTTAGTTGTTTGTTTTATATTTAACAAAATATCAATTGATCATTCTTGTTACATATGATATGACAAGACCTATACCCATGCCCTTGTATGTTGAATCTTAACAGTTCTCTACCTGACTTCTGTTTATATAAGCTCAGTTTAATCCACAGCATGACAAATTATTTATTCTCAAGAGTTTTGAAGTAGCCACAATTAGATATTGAGGTTGTGTAGCTGTCTTGGTGCCCCTCGTCTTTTGGTTTCCTACTTTTAGTGTTATAAAAATTGCAAGAACCTTTTCTTCTTTCTTCATCCCTCTTCAAGAATGCAGTGACCGACTGCCTGGTGAAATCCTTTTGCAAAGGGGTTCATTAATTGGCCTATTCTGTTAACAGGGTGGTGCTAAGAAAGTTGTCATCTCAGCCCCCAGCAAAGATGCTCCCATGTTTGTGGTTGGTGTGAATGAGCACGAGTACAAGCCCGACATTGATATTGTTTCCAATGCCAGCTGCACCACTAACTGCTTGGCTCCGCTGGCTAAGGTAGATTATATACCGTACGCACGGACACACTTGAAGGTGCTTCTTGATGTTGGAATCTAACTTCGATTTTTTTTTTTGGGTAAATTCTTAGGTCATCAACGATAGGTTTGGAATTGTCGAGGGTTTGATGACCACAGTGCATTCTATCACTGGTGAATACTTTGATCCTTGTTTGGATTTTTTTAAAATTGTATTTATTGTAAAATGAATTTCTGTTCGTTTATTTTTCAGCTACTCAGAAGACTGTTGATGGTCCATCTGCCAAGGACTGGAGAGGTGGAAGGGCTGCATCATTCAACATCATTCCCAGTAGCACCGGAGCAGCCAAGGTGATTTATTTGTGAAGCTGTATTAATTGAGTATTCCACGGGATAGTTCGCTGGGAATACTTCTTAGTGCCGATTTCATTAATATGACCAAATCTCTCTTTCTAGAATTTGATGCAGGTTTGCATGCACATGTGCTCCCTGACGTTTGCGTGCTTAATTCTTCTATATTCTTGATTGATTCTGCAGGCCGTTGGTAAGGTGCTTCCTTCCTTGAACGGGAAGCTCACTGGCATGGCCTTCCGTGTGCCCACTGTGGATGTCTCAGTTGTTGATCTTACCGTTCGTCTTGAGAAGGCGGCAACATATGATCAGATCAAGGCTGCAGTCAAGTGAGTGAAAGAAGTTGTCTATTATTTTTACATATATGTGGATTTTTTTTAGTTTCTGGGGAAAATAATGTTTTAAAATCTGTGGTTGCTGTTCAACTGGTTGAACTGTGATCCTTCATATGATATGGCCTTCATGTGGAAAAAAAATGCGAATTTCACCTATTTATTATTAGTGGGAACATATTTGTGAATAAAATCAGATCCGTCGTTCTATTGACTATTGCAAAATAGTCACAGTGTAGGTCGGGTCATTTGAAGTTTCATTTCATATGGTGGTGGTGTCAAGTGGATGAAGCTGGTTTTTCTTTTTGAAATGAAAATTCAAAACACCGTAAATCATTCTATTGTGTTTTCTTTAGGTTTGAGGTTCTATACAATGCTTGGCTTTGCCACCTTAAAATCACTAGCTAGAAGTCAAAACCAGAGAATTAAAAACCGGTGATTTTAAAATCAGAAATTTTATTTTTATAAATTTTTATTTCGGTGATTTCAAATCCAACTTTTTACAACAATGATTTTATGACACCCGATGGACCCCCACCCGAGTCGTTTTACTTTTCCCGCATTGATGTTTTTTTTTTCTTTTTGCGTCTCCTTTTTCTGGCATCGCAGGGAGGAGTCCGAGGGGAAACTCAAGGGAATCTTGGGCTACGTTGAAGAGGACCTTGTTTCCAGCGACTTCGTGGGTGACAGCAGGTATGAATGTCTGCGTTTAATACAAAAAAAGGAGGGGAGAAAAAATAAAACTCGTCCCCTGTTTTTTTCGCCCTTTTTCCTTTTTTTCTACCTGTTCTGGTCATTCCCGGACGTCGTCTTCTTTTGACCTATTATTGTATTGATGAATTCATGTATTTTGAATGATATCACAGGTCGAGCATCTTCGATGCCAAGGCAGGCATAGCCTTGAACGAGAAGTATGTTAAGCTCGTGGCCTGGTACGATAACGAGTGGGGTTACAGGTACAAGCACTATCCAGTAGCCAGCCGTAAGCCATATATATTATATTATATTATATATATATATATATATATATCCATTAGCCAGTTTTTGACTGCTTGTTTGCTGAGAGACATTGCAATCTGTCTTTTGTCTTGCAGCACCCGTGTGGTCGATTTGATCCGCCACATGTCGCAGCAGTAAAAGTAACGTAACCGTCCAACCACAAGGGGCTTGGGGGCGCTTCAGGCGGGGAGAGACTGACTAGCTGAGATCGATTCGATCCCTTTCCGGCCTCCGCGGTTGATTAGTTCCTCCAGTTCGCTCTTCTGCATGTCATCATCCATCTTCAATAAAATGTTCGTTCGAGGCGGTCGGTCTTTGGAGGACTTCCTCGAGGGTTTTTGTTTTCCCGCCCCCTTCCCTTTTTTCGTTATTGTAGTAACTCTCCGAACCTATGCGCAGCGTATCTGGAACCGGCTTTTTTGCATTAAAACTATCAATTTTTGCGGAACTGGAAAGATCGGTTGATGAATGTGCGTTCATGTGCTGTTGTAATTATATGTTGTTTCCTTTATAATCTGGAGCAGCTTCTGTGCTGCCTGTCTGCTCGCAATCATTGTGCACGATGGCGTAGTAAGTGGGGAAGAACACAAGAATGGTACAAGGTGTCTTGGCCGCTTGCATGCGTTTTCGCACTGGTTTTTTATTCGCGGAGTAGTTTGGTAAGTCTAGACATATTATAAATAGTCACATGAATAAATAAATACTTTTTATGTTTCCTATGTCAAGGTAGTCTAAAAACCCGTGCGGTTTAATAAAAGTGTTCCGAAGGACTTCGTAAATCATCTATTTTGATTTTTCATTGGGAAATGTTTTTGGGATCACGAAGAATTTATATTTTACATATTTTTCTAAAGGATATATTTTTTTATTTAAAAATGATGGTTAAATAATCTCATTTTAAAATATACTCGGGAATAAATTTTGTATGGGATTATTTAAAAATTTATTTATATATTTAAATGTTAAATTTCATATATATTATTATTTAATCACTCATTTTTGAAGATTTTTTCTTAAAGTTCATTGTAATCATTGCAATGTTCACAAAAAATAAAATTTAAAGGTTATCACTTCCTCCGCCTCTTGAGTCTATACTTATCGTTAAAATTTGTTTTTTATGTACATCACGTTGTTACGATTTGTTTGAAAAGAATTATGTCATATATCATTGAAATAATTTTCAACGAAACTTTACCATATAATTTCAGACGGAGACTTTATATTGAAACTGGATGAGGTCATAGCATAAGTATTCAACCTCTCTTTTATAAAGTGATCTCTCTCGTGACTTAATTTATCTCGGAGTTTGGTTCCATTTATTTTGGTAGATAATGAGTTAAACGGGAGATAAATTATTTCACCAGTTTTATCGGATCAATTTAACCGGGATACCCTCGTTGTAATCGGATTAACTTTATTACCCCTATCAAATTAAAAAATAAATAAAATGTGACTTATCTCCGAGATAAAAAAGGGATATCCCTCTATCAAAGAGGGGCTCAATGACTTGGACAGTGCCGAGCCTGAGCATAAGTCTGGTCCAACCCAACTCAAATCTGAGTAACCATCTACTTCACTTCTTGGGTGACGCACCAAGCATTGCAATAGTTTTTAATTTTTTTATATACATCATTTTACAAGTAGTGACCTAATTAAGCTTCGTGTTTATAAAGTCCGATCTGAGATTAGATTGTTTTAAAAAATCAAAAAAATAAAATTAAACATTTTAAAGGTCACCCCAACCGTGATCTTTATTTAACTTTTTTATTATTAGATTTTTTTACAAATAAATCACTGTTAAATTGGAAATAGTAAAAAATTATGTCTGAAAATATATTAGTAAGAATATTCTTATTTTTGTGTAAATAGTATATAAACATCATTGCCCTTAACTTCTAAGGAAAGTCGAACATTCTATAAAAATTTTAATATTACTTTTATTATGTAATTAAATGACTAAAACATTCGGTGGGAGGTGAGTTACACATAGGAGAGAGAAACTGTGAGAGGGAGAGCATAGGGCACCGGTAACATTTGTCCCCTATAGTACTGGCAACTCACCCAGTGGGGGGTGAGTTGGACAGAGGAGAGAGAAACTTTGAGAGGGAGAGCACAGGGGGCCCATGATGAGTGCACATTCTTTTATAATAATTCATGTCCCATACACTCTTTCAAGTGCATAAAATTAGGCTATTGCGCATATCTTATAGTTAATCTCAACTTCCCACACGAATTGGGCTTTGCGCGTAAATTGACTTAATCGCATACTATTATTCAAAAAAGGGGAATTGAGAGACATGAGCATTAATTTCTCATTGCGTAATTATGAGCATTCATGATTTATATTTACAATATAATAATTTTATTAGACTTAATCAAAATTGTGTTCATGCCATTGTTTAAAAAGACAGCGCCGCAAGGCACTAAGGCTTAAGTCTCAAGGTGAGACACTAGAAAAACGCCTTGAGACATGCGCCTCATGTCTTTTATTTTAGGCTTACGTCTTTTTTTGATCGAGGTGGTACGCATCACCACCTTCACCGCTTCAAGGTATTTAATTGAGACGTGTGCATCACTTGAGAAGATAATGTAATGAGGTGTTAAAGGGTACTCCCAAGATTTACGTTTCTTTTGCTGTCCTTAAATAATAATTCAATATTTTTTTTCTTGGAAGGTACTTTTTTTCTTTTAACAGGGAGGGGATAATCGAGCTCAAACTCGGGCCCTCTCCCATATGGGAAAGGGTGGCGAACCAACTGCACTAGACAGTTGGCTCATAATTTAGTACTTTTGAAATAACATGAATTTATCATTGAGTTGATATAGCATTAACACATGAAAATCACTATTATTTTTAGCATTTTTTTATAGTTTTAAGATTATTTTCTTCTTTATTAAGGCTTACGCCTCGTTGTGCCTTAAGGCTAACGCCTTATGAGGCTTACAGAAAGCGCCTCACAACCGCCTCAAGACCTTTTAAACTATGGTTCATGCAGGAGCTGAAGGCAATTGCAGGAGAAGCCGAGGGCAAAACGGTCCGAAGACCAGAAGGTGGAAACCCTAGGGTGCCCCCCTCATTCTCCCTCCATTTTGACCAAGTCAAATGCAGCCGCCACCTATTTTTGTTGGAGGGAAAAAAATTTCAAGATTTAAAATGGAGAAAATCAAGGAGGATATTGAGGAGAGAATTAAGGAGAGGATTGGGGGAGAATCTCCACCCATTTTGGAAACCCCAAAGGGGGGTGCCCAAAACCCTAGAAAGGGGGCGCCCCCTCCTCTCTCTTCCCCCCTTCACTTCATCTTCTCCCTAAATCTCATCCACCCATTCTTTTCTTGATCAATCTCAACCCTCCATTGACCCTTTGATGCCTATAAAAACCCCATCCCATGAAGAGAAAAGGGATTTTTGGCTTGACATTTTTTATTAATATTTTTTTTTTTGCATTTCCCCTCTCTCTCATGCGTCCCTAGCTTTCTCCCTCTCGCCTTAGGCCACCCTAGGGTCCCTCCCTCTCCTATTTTCACCCTAGGCCGCCCCCCTCCATCTTCTCCTTCTTCTTCCTTCTCCATCTCACCTAGGTCGCCCTAGTTAACCTCTGCACCATCTCCCTTGTCCTTCTCTTCTCTTCCAAGCCATTTCCATCTCCCTTAGCCTCACCTTAACCTCTCCTTTCTCCTCAGATTTCCCTCCTCACCCCACACAATCTCCTCCAAAAGCGGCTTCAACAGTGTAGGCGACTTCCAACGGACGTCGGCAACCTCATCCACGAGGTGGTTCATAATCAAAGGGCAAGAGGGGATGGCGCCGTCATCACCATTGCTGCCACCATCACCAAACTCCAGGCTTTTCTAATTTTTATTGGTTTTGTGCTATTTTACTTCATTGTAATCTCACTACGTTTTTAGTGTAAGCGTGTCTCGCATTTTATGTACTTTTTCTTTAAGTTAATGAAAGAAATCATTTAGTTCATCTTTGGTCTTGTTCTCCATATCTCCCTCTCTTCTTCTCTTTCTTTCTCCATCCTCTTCTAATTCTTCTTTTTCACTCGATGCGATCAATTTCATAGTATATGTGTATAGTCATAGGTATTTTTAATTAATTGCTAGGACCGTTCATTGCTTCAACATTTTCTTCAAACAATCAAATCTCAAACATTTTTTCTAAGGGAATCTAAAGCTCTTAATTTCAAAGTCTCTTCTTCTCTGTGGATTCGACCGTTCTCGCCATTATATTACGTCTTTTTCATTTAAGTGCGAGTTAGAGTTTTTTAAGATTGGCGTTCGTATTTTTAAACGATGAACTTTCGCGTAGTTAATTTTTGACGCCGTTGTCGGGAAAGCCACTTTTGGGGGAGATTGTGTGGGGTGAGGAGGGAAATCTAAGGAGGAGAAAGGAGAGGTTAAGGTGAGGCTAAGGGAGATGGAAATGGCTTAGAAGAGAAGAGAAGGACAAGGGAGATGGTGGAGAGGTTAAATAGGGCGACCTAGGTGAGATGGAGGAGGAGGAAGAAGAAGAAGATGGAGGGGGGCGGCCTAGGGTAAAAATAGGAGAGGGAGGGACCCTAGGGCGGCCTAGGGTGAGAGGGAGAAAGCTAGGGACACATGAGAGAGAGACGGGAAATGCAAAAACATATTAAGAAAAAAATCTCAAGCCAAAAATCCCTTTTCTCTTCATGGGATGGGGTTTGTATAGGCATCAAGGGGTCAATGGAGGGTTGAGATTGATCAAGAAATGAATGGGTGGATGGAATTTAGGGAGAAGATGAGGTGAAGGGGAGAAGAGAGAGGAGGGGGCACCCCCTTTCTAGGGTTTTGGGCACCCCCCTTCGGGGTTTCCTAAATGGGCGAAGATTCTCCCCCAATCCTCTCCTTAATTATCTCTTCAATATCCTCCTTGATTTTCTCCATTTTAAATCTTGAATTTTCTTTTACCTCCAATAAAAATAGGTGGCAGCTGCATTTGACTTGGTTAAAATGGAGGGAGAATGAGAGGGGCGCCCTAGGGTTTCCACCTTCTGATCTTCGGACCGTTTTGCCCTCGGCTTCTCCTGCAATTGCCTTCAACATCCTACATGCACACAATTCTGATTAAGTCCAATAAAATTATTATATTTTGAATATAAATCATGAATGCTCACAATTACGCAATGAGAAATTAATGCTCATGTCCCTCAATTCCCCTTTTTTGAATAATAGTATGCGATTAAGTCAATTTACGCACAAAGCCCAATTCATGCGGGAAGTTGAGGTTAACTATAAGATATGTGTAATAGCCTAATTTTATGCACTTGAAAGAGTGTATGTGACATGAATTATTATAAAAGAATGTATACTCATCAGTACCTTCCTGAAAACCTGTTGACAGGACGCCTAATGTTCTGTCGACCAGCCCATGGAGTTTGGTTTGTGTTTTGAAATTTTCTATTTCTGTTTTGAATCTTGTTGGCGAGATATAAATTTATTCGACTACCCCACTTGTTCTAGTGTGTTTTGTGAGGTTTATTTAAATTTATGTTTACAGATTTTGTATATTCCTGTCGACTGGCTCGAGGATTGAAGTTTGGATTAATATACTGAAAGGAACCCTGTCGACCTTGGTAGAACGATCTGTTGAACTTCCTTTTATTCAGATTTCTGTAAAAAGGTTGATAGTAGCCCTGTTGACCAGATTGGTTGGTCTTTTTGACAAACCCAGATTTTTGATTATTTTTGCTCTGAACATTTTGACTCTTTGTGAACTTCTAGTCAGTTTTTAAGATTTGTGTCGATGAATTTGATTGTTACTTAGGTGGATTCTTGACAAGAGTTTTTGATGTTTCCTTTTCAGGAATGAATGAAATAGTTTTCATATGAAACTCCTTCTTGGTAGGGTTGTAGCTGAGACCCTCCTTATTAAAATTCACCCCCACACCTAACATGGCATCCAAATTTTCCTTGCCTTTGACAAATTTTTCTAGAGTGACTTCTTTATCAGCAAGTTCTTTCTTAGTTTGTTCAAGATTCTGTTGAAGAGCAGCATTTACAGACTGAATAGCTTCATACTTTTCTTGAATTAACTTATTTTGTGTTGCAAATTCCTTAATTTTTAATTTAAACTCATCCAGCCTTTCTCTCAGCTCTTCACTTTCATTTTTAAAGTTTTTAGACTCGTTTTTGACGAACTCCATTTCATTTGTGTTTTTCTTTAAATTCTCATTTTCTTTCTTCAGAGTTTCAATTTTTTCAGTTAAAGTGTTGTCATGAACAAAGGCATTCAACTTTTTCTTTAGTTGTTTATTTTCCCTTTTAAATTCATCACACGTATCAAGTAAAGTTGAATATGCATTTTCCCAATCAAGAACAGTAAAATTGTCGAACATAGAGGTAATCTCCTCATCCTCATCACTTCGAGCCATTAAACAGATCTTCTCGTTATCTTCCTTATCGGCACTTTCTTCATCTTCTTCTTCATCACTCAATGTACAAAGCATAGCTTTAGGTTTCTTAGGCTTTCCTTTGTTCATTTTCTTCAATAATTTCGAGCACTCTCCTCGCATGTGCCCTGCCTTCCTACAATGATAACAAACCACGTTGTCAGAATTTTTGTTGGAGTCAGATCAAAATTTGGAAGACTTACTCACCTGACCCCTTATCTTTCTTTGATTTTTACCTTCTTTTCTAAGGAATTTTCTAAATTTTATGGTGAGTAGAGCATACTCACTGAGATCTTCTTCACTATCAGACATCTCACTTTCATCACTTGAGCCCTTACCTCTAGGTGATGCCTTGAGAGCTATGGGCTTCTTCTTCACCTCTTCCTCATTTCTTTTCAGATTCAATTCGTACGTCATCAGAGAACCTATCAGCTCATCTACTGTCATTGTAGAGAGATTCTTAGAATCCTCTATGACAATTGCCTTGGTGTGCCAGGCCTGAGGAAGAGACCTCAGAATTTTCCTAACTATCTCACTGTTAGTGCATTCCTTACCTAGTGACTTGAGACTATTGATCAACTGAGATAATCTAGCATACATGTCTGAAATAGTCTCATCATCTTTCATTTTAAACAATTCATAATTAGAGATAAACATATTAGCTTTAGTCTCTCTTACCTGGAGCATACCTTCGTATATTAGTTCGTTTGTCCCACATCTCCTTTGTAGAGTTGCACGTTGAAACTCGTGAGAAGTCAGTGGGAGTGATCGAGCACTGCATGATGTTCATCGCGCTCCAATTCACAGTCGATCTTCTGATTTGCTCCCTCGTCCAGGTTTCCTCATCTTTTGGTAGCTCGAAAGGTCCTTTGCTGACCACCATCCAGATTTTGTGACTTTGTGCCCTGAGAAAAATCTGCATTCTATTTTTACAGTAAGAATAGTTTGATCCATTGAAAAATGGAGGCCTACTGATAGAATGCCCTTTGGCTAGAAAACCTTGGGCAGTCATCCTGTCAGATCTCTTTGGGTCGTTGGACCACATTGTAGAGAAACCCGCTCTGATATCAACTGTACGATCAAATAGGCAGATATAGAGGGGGGGTGAATAGATCTGTCCCCTTTAAAAATTAAAGTAGTAACTGCGATAACAATCGTCAAGCAAATCGAACTCGGACAAAACAACTGAAGTGCACGAGAGACAATGATTCATGTGCGATTATAAACACTTAGTCTACTGGCTATGAATAGAGAAAGAGGAAAAGGAGAAACCACACAATCAGAAACACATGAAGTTTTAGGTGGTTCGGTAGCACTTGTGTGCTCACCTACATCCACCCCTCACTCAATTGAGTGAGTACCACTAGCTACAACTGCAGCGACTCAGGGAAACTCCCTAAACACTCCGCTGATTCACAGCTTCACACACACATTGATTCACAGCTTCACACACGTTGATTCACAACTTCACACACAGTCAAACAAAATGCAATTGAAAAGAGTAAAACACGAGAAAGGAAAAATAAAAGGAAACTCGAAGAAATATAGCTTCTGATGAAGCAAACTGGATAAACTTCCGATGCTCTGCTTTCCTCAATAGGAAGGGCACTCTTCTCCTCTTCTGATATCTTCAGAATCTCTTCCTCTCTTGCTATCTCCTTCTCTATTTTTCTTTCATAGACTGAAGCAAATCCTATTCCTTCTTTTCTATTCGTTCGTTGTTGTCTTCACTTGGATCCAGGTCTTCTTATAATGCACGAGGTAAAGGATATTCTCTTGGGGGCCCACACGATCAGGTTGTTACAATAGAGAATAATTTTCCCTCCAAAAAAGTGCCTTCTTGAATGTAGGTTCCTCGTACACCAACCTTCCAATGATTGGGCCTTGGTTCATGTGCCAGAAGTGAGACCCACTGCTGACTCAGAGTCTCACCATAATAGGTGTGTCGATGCTGTAGACACGCCAAAATTGACATTATTTTGAGTATATTTCATATCGCTCTGCGATGCCCCATTTGACCCTCAAATCAGCTTATTTGAGTGGTTTTTCCCACTTTTCTTGAATTTCTCCTATTTTTCCCTCATTTCTTATTTTTCTGGATTTTCTGGGCATTTATCTCTATGTTCTGAATTCACGCCCTCATCAGAGGCGTTTGTTTTTGAAACACGCCCTGGTCTAGGGCGTTTCTTTCCCATTTTATCTATTTCTCCCCATTCTATCTATTTTATGAATTTTATGAATTCACGACTTGGGTAAGGGCGTGTTTCTCTTAAAAAACGACTTGTCCTAGGGCGTTTCTTAAGAAAGGACGACCACAATAGAGGGCGTCAATTCTTTTGGTTTGACCGACTTCCCCATTTGAGCTCTTGAAATTAACGCCCTTCCCAGGGGCGTTTTTTTTGAAACGCGGCTTTGATTGAGGCGTGTTTTTCATGTTTCAAATATGGGGAGTTTTCATTTCTAAAAATTTGGTCTTGAGAAACGCCCTTGTGGAGGGCGTGTTTTTGAGAAACGCCCTAGGGTAGGTCGTCAATTCTTAAATTAACGCCCTGACCTAAGGCGTGTTTCATCTTCTGGCTTCACAGCAGAGAGTCCTTGCCTCGTTAGACTCCTCCTCTATTTGGGCTCTTGCTGTTCTTATCCATTCCTCCTTTAATCTCTTCCCTTCTTATCACCTTTTCCTAACCTATTAATAGAGACTCTCGCCTCTGTTAAGGGGTTGGTTCCGATAATTTTTATTCTCCCCTGCGTTCTTCTTCTTTTTTCTTCTTTCCCCTTTCTTCTGTCTTCTACGTGTCTCCTTCTTTTTCAATTTCTTCTTCTGATTCTTCTTCTTCTTCTTCCGTATCCTCCATTCTTCCTCTTCTTATTTTTCTTCTTCTACTTCTGTTTCCTCCCTCTTTTCTTCTGTTGTCTTCTTTTCTTTTTACAGGAACCGAAGGTGCTTGGCTAAGGGAAGGCTTCTTCACATCAAGCTTCATCCTTTGAAGCCTTTCTACCCATCGAGCATTCAAGCCAAGGAACCACAAAACAAAAAAGATTTTTTTTATCTTATCTTCCCTTCATTAATCTTCTTATCTTCATTATCATTATTGTTATAGATCATGCATCATATATCATTATTTTCATTGATTTTCCTCAACTATCATATTGAGATCTCTCCTTAGTGCAACTCTTGCACTCTTTCCCCCTATTTTTATTCATATTTTTCATATCATTCACATCATATCTCCCATACCCTTTTGCATAGGGGTTTAAAGGCAATCCCCTTAAGGTGTGTTCTTGCACATGCTTTCATGCTCATATATTTTTATTGAATTTGATGCTACACTCACCATATTCTAATCCATATTTTTTTTATTGGTGTTTGTCTTTTTTGCAAGGGTAATTAATTGAAGAACTCTCTTCGTCGGCCGGCCGATCTTGAAGAGAAAGGAAGCACTCACATCCCCGCGTTTCAAGAGGTATTTTGCGATCATCTCCCCATATCAATCTCCTCTTTGAGACCCTCGTGTCTCTGGCGATCACACACACTCCCCTTGTGCACCTCGTGCATGTTTTTCTCCACATTATTGATTATTGCATGCCTTGTCTTTGATATTTAAAAGTGGATTTTTAAATAGATCTACAAATTGGCGATCACGGTGGGACTCCTTTGTGTTCTTCTTTCATTACCCCTTTCCCCTTAGGCACCCGCGTGTGCCATCTCCCCTATTGCACCCTCGGTGCGTCTCCTTTTGTGCCCCTCGGGCACCCTCCATTTGGCTTTGCATTCTTCCCTAAGTGATTTGCCATTTTGTTGTCATTTCCTTAGAATCTCCACTTATTTAAAATTTCTTGATGAGCATGTTTATATCTTATACTTATTGATTGCCTGCTGTGGTTGTGAGTGTGCCTTTCTAGTACTTCTGGCCGTCGGGCTTTCCTGAGGAATTAACGCCTCTGTCAGAGGCGCTTTTTGAATTCACGCCCTAACCCAGGGCGTCGTCGTCATATGTTACGCCCTTTGACAGGGCGTTTTCCAGTATATTCCCTGATTTTCCCGATTTTATTGAGCTGCCTGTGAATTAACGCCCTGCCCCATGGCGTTTTATTATTGATTAGCGCCTCTCTCTCAGGCGTTATTTACGAATTGGACACTGTTCATCTCCTGCTGATTGACGCCCTCACCAGAGGCGTGTTTCTTATTTTTAGCGCCTCACTTAAAGGCGTTTGCTTGGATTTGACGCCCTCTACACAGGGCGTCCTTTTATTTATAACGCCTCTCTCTAAGGCGTATTTCACCCAGCCCCTGGCACCCACGTTGATTCACGACAGTCACACCGTCGTGTCTTTGTTTAGTAGCGCCCCTTCCAGGGCGTGTTTTTTCTGTGGGTTTCCAGAACCCCCCGGCTGTGGTTTTTTTTTTTTTTATGATATTTCCTGCTTATCTTGGTTGATTGATCATATTATTGTGGTTGGCTTGATTTCTCCTGTTGCATTCATTCTTCATTTGCATTTGGTTTGGGAGACCTCCCCTCCTCCTCATTAGGATCCACACACCCTCTTGGAATCGGGACGACCCTCCATTGAGCATTCCGTCTCTTTGGACTGGAAATCCCTTTTCCAAGCCTCCGTAAGTCCCCGCACCCGTGGATTCCCTCACGGACGCTGGGCAGGTTGTACCCTTTGAAGTCCCGATATAGTTGGCCTAATACGTGGTGAGTGAGAGTTCCTAGTTGGCATTGGAGTTCAACTCATATTGAAACTAGGTTCCTCCCCCCCCTTGTGTGAATCTTTCCAAACTTTATTAAAATTCATTAATTCACCAAGGATTAAACAAATCAAAATCACGGTAACCATTCCAACTTGTGTGCTTCTTTGCAATTATTGAGAACTTTGATTATATAATGGCTTACCATGATAGAAACATGTTCAATTCAATTAATGAGGATGCACAACCTAGCACTTCATATCCTCAATTTCAACATGTTAATCATCATCATTCTCACCATTCTTTCAAGGGACCACGTCCTTATTCTCATGGTCATGCCCGACCCATGGGCAATGTCCATCCTCATGGTCCCCCTACTCAAGTTCGAGCCACTATTCCTACGGGACCGTCTCCTCCCAATGATGAGAAGGTCTCTCAAATCTTGCATGCATTAGATCATCTTACCCCTCAACAGATCCAAGCCCTTAAGGCTGCCGTTGAGGGTACATCTCTTGCATCTCCCCCTCCTTCCAATTCTATTCGGGTGGCCCATCACCCACCTCCTTCCAATTCTATTCGGGTGGCCCATCACCCATCTCCCTCCAATTCTATTCGGGTGGCCCATCACCCATCTCCTCCTCCTTCTATTCCTATACGGGTGGCCCATCACCCACCTCCTCCTTCCAATCATATTCGGGTAGCCCATTACCCATCTCCTCCTGTTCATTCTACTCGGGTGGTCCGACACCCGCCTCCTTCTATTCCTCCTCCATCACGGCCCCGAGGCCCTTTTACTCCTTGCAATCCGGCCCGTCCGGGTTCTTTTACGGGTCATCCCGTCAACTCCCCTCCACGGCCTTTTTATGCGGCCCCTCCTCCTTCAAGGCCCTGCCAACCTCCTGTCGTTCATGTTACACCCCTCCAGCAAACTCTGCTCGATAAGATTACTTTGATGGAGGAACAAATAAAGAGGGTCACGGCTCCTCCTACTCCAGTCAATCCTCTCCATGCCGCTTTGGACGAGATTACAAAGATGGAGAATGAATGGAAAGACAGGATGGATGATTATGACTTCGGCATTCCAAGCGAGGAAGAGCCGGCAATTGAAGAATCTGAGGCAGCGTACGATGATGATGAAGCTCCGCAGGCACCCCTTCCGAGTTTCCTTAATTTCCCGCTCCCTCCACTTTCATTCGATGAACCTCCTGCTCAGGATGAAACCATCCCCCATCCAATCCCTATTTATGAGACTAACTGGTGTTACGATGATGGGTCGATACTCCAATCACCCACACCGCCACATTGTAAGTCTCCTCCTATCCTTGACACCGCATACATTACACCTTCTCCAATTACACCATTAACCTCCGCAACACTGGCCTCCCCTAAACCTTCCGTTAAACCTCCACCAATTACACCTCCACTCCTTAAGCCATCTACCTCCACACCATTAGCCTCCATCGAACCCACCATTAAACCTTCCCCAATTAACCTCCCATTACCGCCACCTCGGCCTTCCATTATCCCTTTAAAACCCACTTTGCTTATTCCTCCACCATATAGCCTTACGCCTTTACCCATGGTTAGTCCTGAGCAGGATCCACCATTTTTTGCATCCGAGCTAATCCCAACTACTTCCGAGCAAGGGGAGAAGCTCGACGTGTTTGAATCTCCGCCCCCATTCACCCATTTGCCAACACCTTCCATTATAACTCCACCATTCACGGAGCCTCCCGCCTCCGCCTCACCTCCCTTTGTTACTCGGAAGGGGCGTGCTTCTGCAGCTAATTGCGCCAAGGATAAGCAAAAGGCGGGCAAGAAGACTTTGGCCACGACCGTGCCATTCAAGATGCAAGAATTCATTTACCGGATGTCAATCCGGGTTATTGTGCCAAGCATGGTCGGAGAAGCTAAGTCATCACCGTTGCTCAATAGATGCCGAGCGTTGATACCGTCTAAGGGCCGGGCAGGGCACCCTTTGTTCAAACCTTCGAATTCCGAATTCATTACTCCTTACAAGGGGCGAATGCCCATTTTATTCAACATTCCATATTCATCACCACATTCAATGGGCAACTCGATGCTTCATGTTCCAACTCTACGACTCCCGCACCTTATTGATTTTCGCTTTCCAAGGGGGTTGTCATTTATTGAAGCTTCGTTTATTGGGCCAATTGGTCATACATGTTCACTGCCGTGGAGGGGCAATTATCTTAAGGGGCCGTCCCCTATTTCTCCCACTCTTGTTCATTCAACTTCATCCACATCTATTTCTATCACCTTTTCTTCATGGGCCACTCGAAGGGTAAAAAGGAAGATCTCATCCTTTCACCCTTCACATTATTCATCTTCTTTGCATCTCCTTGCATTCACGCATTTCAAGCATTCATCGAATCCATCCCATTGCATGCATTTGCACCTCCTGCTTCCCGGGTTTCCAAACCCGTATCTTCCCCGCCTTCCGGCACCGCCGGATATTCAGCATTTCCCATCTTATCCATATTCATCCTTTTATCCACTCCCCTTGGGGCATCACGTCCCCCTTCCTGCTATTTCCCTGGAACCACCAGGAATTTTATCCCTCCTCTTTGGGCATCTCACCCTTTCTGATTCTATTTCTCCAGAACCTCCGGACCTTTCTCTCGGGCACGATACCCCTTTCCATCTTCTCCTTACTGATTTCATCCCTCCGGAACCTCCGGATTCTTCCCTTGTCCTTTCAGGGCATCGCGCCCCTTTCCATCTTCTCCCTCCTGATTTCATTCCTCCGGAACCTCCGGATTCTCCATCTTATTCTCTCTATCATCTCCCAGGGCATCGTGACCCTCCTGATTTCATTCCTCCGGAACCTCCGGAACTTCCATATTTCTTTCGATTTATCTTCTTGCTCCTCCGGGACTTCATATCTTTTATTCTCTTCTTCCTTCTCCGTCACCTCTTCCATCATCTTTTTCCCTATCTTTCCCCAGGGCATCGCGTCCCTTCTTTCAATGTCCCACCAGAGCCTTCGGATTTCTCCTCTCATGATTTTCCTCCTCTGCTTCCGGACCCTCCGGATCCACCTCTTTCTATCTACCAATTTCTTCTTCTAATTCCTCCTAATTCTGGGTCTGACCCAACTTCTTCCACATCCACTGCCTTGGGCATCTGCCCTTTCTCCCATTGCTTTCGAGGCTTTAGTCCTCACTCCTCCTTCTAATTTTCTACTTCTTCTGTAGACCTTTCATGTGATCAGGGTCTCCGCGCCTTAGCAAGGGAGTTCTAGCCCTCGCCTCTCTTCCTTTTTCTCCTTATTCGTCTGAGTCTGGTCTTGGCACCACTCCCTCTTGTTAAGCCACTTTCAAATCCTTTGCTTCCAATTCTTTTGACTGTCAAAGAGGACAAATCTCACGATGATCAAGATCGCTTCTCGCGGTAGCTGCTTCTACAAAGGTCGCAAGGTAACATATTGGCGTAAGTATGCATTTTAATGATATCATTTTCTCATTACTTCACGCATGATTTTCAAAATCAAGTGCTTCTTAACGAGATTAAGAGTGGTGTTTTAAACCTTTATCTTAGGCTTTTGTTTAATGAAATCATTCTCAAAAGAGTCTTTAGGCTTGCTATGCAGCACCTTTGGTTAATAAGAACCCCGTGCTGGGAATTCGACATTCTCTCCCCGCTTGTTAAGAGCGACCCTTAGCTGGGCATTCCACACACTTCACGGCGTCCTTAGCCGGCTTCTTTGGTTAAACACCGTTGCTACCTTGGCCATGCCATGAGTATATCTGAAAGTCTTTTCTCTTCTCTACTCGGCCGCGTGCAGGGGCAAGAGGTTGACGGATGAGATGACTAACCTAGGTAATCCCCAATACGAGAGGAGTCTCAAATAGGGGCAGTCTTGACCCAAAATCAATATGAGTTTTCATATGAGCTTTCATGATATACATCTCGCCAAAAGGGCTATTATGAAAATCAAGTCAAAATTTCGATAAAAGTAGAATTGAGAAATATGGCATGACAAGAGTGGCAAAGTCCCCGCAGGGAAAACCCTGGTTGTATGCATGTCATGGGTCTAAAAATCAAAGGCATAAAGCCCCGGCACAACAGACTACCTCTTTGAGGGTTAATACCTTGGAAGGAATTCAAGTCTTGATATCTCCCATCCTGCATAAAGCTTATCTCCAATTATTCTTCTCTTCTCCCTCCAAGACTGAATGTTTCTCGGGTATGGCCTTGGTAGGGGCACCGTTGATCAGAGACGGTCGGTTATAGGGCGCCACCTTACATTGCACGCCCAGCTTTGGACAGTTTTAAGCAAAAGGGGAAGGAACGAGGACCCCTAGCCAGTGGTTTAAAACACTCTTTGATGCTGCTTTAGCAATGTCTAACCAAAATCAAACAAAAATTGAATATTTCTTGTCCAAAATCCATAAAAATTTGAATACCTTTCTCAAAACTTTATAAAAATTTGAATATTATCCAAAACCCACAAAAATTTGCATATTGATCAAAACTCATAAAAATTTGAATATCTTTTCCAAAACTCATAAAAATTTTCATATTTCAAAATCCAAAAAAATTGCATTGTATTGTCTGATGGTATTTTGCAGGAACAACTTTGCAAGGACCAAGAGCACGGGATGAGTCCTCTCTCCACTTATTGCTATCAATCTATTGATTCCTCCCGATATTCTCATGACATGCCACCCTGGGCATTTTGATTAGCATTTCCTCATATCTCCCGGCATTACCCTGATTATTCATCTCCAAATCTCTTCAATCAACTCCTGCTGCTCATTCTTGTCACCCTGGGCACTTCAATTTGATCATCCCTGCCACCTGGGGTATCACTCTGATTATTCGCGTCAATCTGATTATCTTTGCTACTCTGCGCATCACTCCATTCATTCAAGAGCTAGCTTCCCTGATTATCTCCATATCAAGATTGTCATCCTCGTGACAAACAACAAACAATGATGTTTTGCAAAGAAATGCTATTCATGCTAAACATGCTTCGCTGTGATTCATGCTTGAATGCTATCCACACCAAGCTTTGAGTGCTTTGAGGTCTATACTGTAATTGCTTATTGATGCTCATTCATGCTATGCTTGCTATGCTTACATGCCTTATTCATTGCTTGTTATGTTTTATATCTTGGCTGATGAATCTTTGAGCGCAGGATAAGAAGCTCTTGGTCCCACCGAATGGGCATCATCATTATTCAAGCCCCCACGGTGACGGCAGCTCATTTCTCAGTTCCCCCATGTGCCCATTGCTATCACAATCTCCCTGTATGCATTTTACTATATGTTAATACGCTATTAGATTGTATCAAGGACCTTGTGGCTTTGGTAAATCTGGGATTTGAGTTCCCCTTCATCAAAAACAATGATGATTCCAGAGGAGTCTTAGTCATACGGATAGGCCGTCGAGCCGTCCAAGACCGGGGACGATGGTTCCCTTTTTGCGAGTTGGTGCGCGGATAAACGGGCTTCGGCTTAGTATCAGCTCGCGAAATTGGTTTCTTGACCCAGTCTGGGCAGTTTAACAATATTATCCTTGATTATATTATATTTTCATTTGATTTATTTTTTCCCTTTAAACCCAGCATGCATTCATGTAGGACTTTGAAACAATTGTTGAAAAACCATTCTGATAAGCTGATGTTAAGAGTTGAATTGATCTTAATCTTTCCCGATATGACATTTTCATTGCCGAATTGAGTCCTCAGTTCGTTTTGTCGCTGTTTTGGGTCATTTTCTCGAAAGCTCCTTGTTTGGATTTTTATCATCTTATTGTCCAACTTTCCCCTTGATCCACCTTGGCTGCAGCACGTCCACATTGGCTGGTAACCGCTCCCCAATGGTGAAATCTACAGGTTTGTGACCTGGGGTACTTCCACCGCGCTGGAAGTTGATCATTTTATTTTATCTCCTTCGTGCACCGCGTGCACATCTCCCCCTTTTATCCAAACATTGTTGATTTCGTTGGATTTCCCGAGATTTGCTTCATCTCGTGCTTTTGATTTGTTTCTCATCAAGTGATGTTGATTGCGTGTCTCATCACACCTTGGCATCTACTTTTCAGTTTGCTACGCTCCCTTGCAAAGCAGACGCCAAGGCGGGGCAGCTGTAGACACGCCAAAATTGACATTATTTTGAGTATATTTCATATCGCTCTGCGATGCCCCATTTGACCCTCAAATCAGCTTATTTGAGTGGTTTTTCCCACTTTTCTTGAATTTCTCCTATTTTTCCCTCATTTCTTATTTTTCTGGATTTTCTGGGCATTTATCTCTATGTTCTGAATTCACGCCCTCATCAGAGGCGTTTGTTTTTGAAACACGCCCTGGTCTAGGGCGTTTCTTTCCCATTTTATCTATTTCTCCCCATTCTATCTATTTTATGAATTTTATGAATTCACGACTTGGGTAAGGGCGTGTTTCTCTTAAAAAACGACTTGTCCTAGGGCGTTTCTTAAGAAAGGACGACCACAATAGAGGGCGTCAATTCTTTTGGTTTGACCGACTTCCCCATTTGAGCTCTTGAAATTAACGCCCTTCCCAGGGGCGTTTTTTTGAAACGCGGCTTTGATTGAGGCGTGTTTTTCATGTTTCAAATATGGGGAGTTTTCATTTCTAAAAATTTGGTCTTGAGAAACGCCCTTGTGGAGGGCGTGTTTTTGAGAAACGCCCTAGGGTAGGTCGTCAATTCTTAAATTAACGCCCTGACCTAAGGCGTGTTTCATCTTCTGGCTTCACAGCAGAGAGTCCTTGCCTCGTTAGACTCCTCCTCTATTTGGGCTCTTGCTGTTCTTATCCATTCCTCCTTTAATCTCTTCCCTTCTTATCACCTTTTCCTAACCTATTAATAGAGACTCTCGCCTCTGTTAAGGGGTTGGTTCCGATAATTTTTATTCTCCCCTGCGTTCTTCTTCTTTTTTCTTCTTTCCCCTTTCTTCTGTCTTCTACGTGTCTCCTTCTTTTTCAATTTCTTCTTCTGATTCTTCTTCTTCTTCTTCCGTATCCTCCATTCTTCCTCTTCTTATTTTTCTTCTTCTACTTCTGTTTCCTCCCTCTTTTCTTCTGTTGTCTTCTTTTCTTTTTACAGGAACCGAAGGTGCTTGGCTAAGGGAAGGCTTCTTCACATCAAGCTTCATCCTTTGAAGCCTTTCTACCCATCGAGCATTCAAGCCAAGGAACCACAAAACAAAAAAGATTTTTTTTATCTTATCTTCCCTTCATTAATCTTCTTATCTTCATTATCATTATTGTTATAGATCATGCATCATATATCATTATTTTCATTGATTTTCCTCAACTATCATATTGAGATCTCTCCTTAGTGCAACTCTTGCACTCTTTCCCCCTATTTTTATTCATATTTTTCATATCATTCACATCATATCTCCCATACCCTTTTGCATAGGGGTTTAAAGGCAATCCCCTTAAGGTGTGTTCTTGCACATGCTTTCATGCTCATATATTTTTATTGAATTTGATGCTACACTCACCATATTCTAATCCATATTTTTTTTATTGGTGTTTGTCTTTTTTGCAAGGGTAATTAATTGAAGAACTCTCTTCGTCGGCCGGCCGATCTTGAAGAGAAAGGAAGCACTCACATCCCCGCGTTTCAAGAGGTATTTTGCGATCATCTCCCCATATCAATCTCCTCTTTGAGACCCTCGTGTCTCTGGCGATCACACACACTCCCCTTGTGCACCTCGTGCATGTTTTTCTCCACATTATTGATTATTGCATGCCTTGTCTTTGATATTTAAAAGTGGATTTTTAAATAGATCTACAGATGCATTGTACTACGCTATGTCGACTCATCATACTTGTTGCTGGACGAGATCTTCGACTCCATTATGTTATTGCGTGAACGCAATTTGTTCGTTGCCTGAGAGCTAGCTGGAATATACTGTTATTGTGTCAACGCCACAGGGTTGTTGTGTCGACTCATTGTTCTCATCGCTTGGAGAGCAGCTCTCTGGATTTTGTTTTCTTCTTCTACTGCGTCGACGCACTGAGACTTTGCGTCAACTCAATCCTTCATGTTTTGCACTCCTTTTCTTCTGCTGCGTCGACGCACTCGAAACTTCTGTGTCGACTCATCCTTGAACACTGAAGTCTTTATCTTCAGTTGATGCATACGCGCATCAGTCGACTGACATTTACTCCGATCGACTGATTTTACTTGTTGATCCCATAAAAAGATGCAAAGTAAGATATTTTGGGACATCATTCTGGCTTTAAAATTAACTTCATCAAGTACTTATTTTCAATAGGATTTGAAGAATATATTCCAATGATTCATAGTTAGACATCATCAAAACCAGGGATACAACATCTCCGCCCTCCTCTCTTCTCTCTCTCTCTCTCTCCCTCATCATCATCTCCCTCTCTACATCCTTCCTCGCCATATGGAGCGAGAACCTCAGCTCCAGGATGCCCCGGGGCAGCTACTTGGAGTCGCATCGTCGCTCCTCCTCATCCAGCTCTGTTACCCAGGCATCGCACTCCGCCACCTGAGCAGCGCGCTCCTCCTCCACTCGCGCTGCATGGGCCAGTGCATCGCGGATCTCTGCCACCTGTCGGAGCCATTATCCCCATGGAGTCAGTAAAAGAAATGCATAATTGAATTCAAAATTTAAATCTTGTAAATACTTACTTGTGTTGAGAGCTCGCGCTCTGCCTCCTCGGGGCGTGCCACCCCACCGGAGAGCTGCTTATAGAGGGAAGTAACCTCCGAAGTCGGAACCAAGGAGTTGGAGGAGGCTCCCCTTGTCGCTACTGCACCGCTCTGCTAGACACGCTGTAACACATGTGGGATAACAATTAGTGGCTAAACATCAAAAATCTAGGATCATAATTAAAAAAATGCATTTCATTGTACTCACCAAGGTGTCCAACGCCTACTGAGTAATGGCCAACTGCTGCCTGATATCCGCCAAGCAGGCCTGCAAGTCGGCTATGAATGCATCACGAGCATCCTGCATTTATGAACATATAGGTTAGTACCACATACATAAGCACATGTATACATAAATAAATAAAAATCCATTTCATACTTACCCCTAGGGGTCTCCCGAGCTGGAGACGACCTGCGTAAGTCTCACGGTAGCATCGCAGGTACTCTCGCTATCCTGCACATGCGATGCTAGAGGGACTATGCCTTGCTGCCAGTCCCAATTTTGGTCCGGGAAGCGCTCACGCCAATTGATGCGCTTCACCTTCCCTTGGGTCTTCCGCCCGATGCGGTGAGGGGCGTTGACCTCTACCCACTCCTGGGCTAGCCCCAGAGTCCTCATCGCCAACCTAAGCCAAAGCGGCTCGATCTCGTTTAGGCAATGGACCTAAAGGTCCCACCCAAAACAAGCTCTACCAGCCTCGACCCACGGCTGGTCGGCGTCGGCCATGCCCAAGTAGGGCCTCCAAACCACCTACATTGGCATACATGCATCATGTTAATTATCACAATTATAACAAAGCACAAAAATATAATAAAAATATTTAAAAAACACAAAAATCATCATACCATCCTCGTGGGATACTCCTGCAGCTCGCGCCTCAATGACATCAGTTGGCATGAATGGGGGGCTGCACTCTCAATCGGCCACCATCGCCGAGCCAACGGGACAGCTGTCGGGCCCCACTATCGTGCCCTCCCCATCGGGATGTAGTAGTAGCTCCGTACCTGCATATATCGCATGCCATTAGTATCATCAATCACATAAACATAAAGTAAACTAATTACATAGAATATAAAAAAATACATTTACCTAGAGGAATGGTGTGAAGCCACTCACTGTCGTCTCCGGACCTGTCCCCTGGGATAGGTCGACAATCAGGTGCGCTAGTGGGACAACTCCCCACGTATACTGCCCAACTCTATCTAAGCTCATAAAGATCTCCAAAAAGTGATAGTGGATCACATCTCCCTTTGATCCTAAGAGTAGCCTCCCCAGCAAAAAAAAAAAGGAACCTACGGAGGTCCCTGTCCACCCTCTCCCGGTCGCCCGCATCTTGGCAAAATGCGGCGCGGGTAGTTGCCTCCATCCTCTCCATGAACTCCTCGGAGGTCTCCCCTACTCACTACCAGGCGTCCACGAGTCCCAACGCCTCCATGACTGGTACCCTGGGGACGGTCCTGCTCTCCCTGTCGTCAGCAGAATCCTCTAGCCCTAACAACTCCTGGGCACTCTCACGGTAGTCCGAGTAGGTGATCCCGCTCACCGCCTCTCCATCTACCCTCAGCCCGATAATCCGGACCACATCCTCTAAGCTGGGCACCATGTGCCCCCACGACATCAAGAAGGCCCGACTCGTCGGGTCCCATCTCTCCCGCAACGCCTGAATAAGAGGCAGATCGAGCCAGAATGGCTCGATCCGAAGGAACACCCCGAATCCCATGTCCTCTAGTCTGGCCCTCTAGAAGTCCGGGAGCCCTCTATACGTGGCCACCACAAGGTACCACGAGATGCGTGTCCTCATCACGCCCTGCACACCACAAAGAAGAGGACAATGCGTTAGTAAGAGAGGTAGGCAATAATCAATAGAAATGTAGCAATATATCACAATGAAAAAAAAACAAAAAAACCAAACAACAACAAAAAAAAAGTGGCGGGATGAAAATGCGTCTAAGCGCCAGGGCGCCTCTACAGTTATCTACTTACTCGTAAAAAAAAAACTGTAGGCGTCTAGGTGACATGACGCTCCTAGGAAGCGCGTCCTCTGTTGAGGACTCATCTATACCCATTTCCTCTCCTCGTCCATTGATTTATCCACAAAAAAGGGGGCGTCGAGGTGCCGTGACGCTTCTAATAAGAGCATCCTCTGTTGAGGACATGTCCATGTACCGTGCCCCATTGCCACGAACGGCAATCCCCCAACCGTTGGTGTGTCAAAAACAAAACAAAATAAAATACTAAATAACTCACCGCATTGTGGGCGCCCTGCCCACCTTTCTCTTCAACGCCGACCGCAGGAGGGCCTTCTAGAGCCAAGAGAGGCTCTTCCACCATCACCTCCTCCTCCTCCGCCACTGGTTGCCCCTTCGCTGGCCGACCCACCGCCGACCTCTTCCTCTTGCCACTGCCACTACCCTCGCCACGCTCCATCAAAAGAGAAGAAGAGAGAAAAGGGAGAAGAAAATGGGGTCTTGCCGTTGGTCACCGGAAAAGGGGAAGGGAAGAATGAGTAGAGGAAAGGGGAGAGGAAGAGGGGCTCGATGGTTTTGAGTTTGAATACATCAGAAAGGGCGTGTCTTTGGTTCCTGACGCCGTTACTTAATGCGTCGAAGGGCGTGGACGCCCCCTTAAATAAACAAAAAGAAATAATAATAATAATAATAATTCTTAAGCGTCTTCTTGTGGAGGCGCATTAAATTGAAGCGGCTTGTGTGTAAGACGCATGTATAAAAAAAAGAGAAAAAATATGGGCATCATGTGGAAAAGAAACTACCATGTTTATTCATTAAAAAATGGTTACATCATGACTTTGGCACCCCATGCCTCAACTTTCTCAACTCGATTACATAACTCTTCCATAGCTCCCGATCTTCCTCTATGTGCATCAGGGCCCTCTATGGAACGCTTGTCTTCCACAACATTTTAATGTTCTTTACATCTTCTGCATCTTTACCTATACCCAACTCCATTTCCTTGATCGACGGAAGGTGGGATAATGCTGGAAAGAAATGCGAGGAAGACCAATTTGGGAACAAGCACGGTGCGCGTTGTAGAGAATGAGCTCAGTTGCACCGACGAGTTGGAGTTCCATGCCCGGGGATGACCTCGTGTGACGTTCGCGAGAGAGTAAAGCCACTGGCGCACAGGTGAACATGTTCTGGGCCATTGCATTAAGATGCTGGCGCCATTCTTCACGCTTCTTGAGTCTGGGCACGTGATTGATCATCTTATTGTCGAAACCCAATATGTTGGCCACATGGTAGAGGGGGTCTTTTGGAAAATCCTCGAGGAGCTCTGAGCCTCCTAACAGTAGTCAAACTTAAAATGGAGGTCAATCCAGTAAGCTAAGAGAAGTACACAATCGTAAGGAGGCCTACCCATGCTTGAAGCTGTGAGACCACTATAGAGGTAGGCGAGGACTGCGGGTCCCACTCTCTTGCCTTCCCACAATCCACAAATCGCGCTCAGTTGATCTTCCTCCACGATGTTATTGGTGGAAGGGAATAGAAGAGCTCTTGCCAAACAGATTGTAAATCTTTTCATGAGTTCTTCCAGATATTCATCTCTCACGAATCCTTCCAGGGCATTCATGGTTCACTCGGCTAGCTTTTGCAAGTTGATTCCCTTCTGAGTCTGAACACCTCAGATGGCTCCGGGAGGCATGAAGCTTCCAAGAACCTCTCTAGAGGTCACCTTTTCTCGCATGGATGCCATCTGCTTTCTTCCCTTCAAGCTGAGCAAGAATTTCATCTCCTCGAGAAGGATGGTTGCTTTGAAGGTAGAGAATACAAAGGCGTGTGTTTGAGGGTGCCATTTTTTTGTCAATGCACCCATGGCCGCCCAGTTCATATGGATTTGATAATAGTGCTTAGTATGAATCACAAGCCCTTGAAGATGTCATTTCAAGATAACGGCCCTCATGCTGATGGAGATGTTGGAAGTGAGTTTTGAAAGTCAGGGCAACTTGGAAAATCTCCTCGGGCACGAGAAGAGAGGGCATGGTTGATAAGAAGAGAAGAAAATGAAGAGATAAGAGAGAGTCTACAGAGAAGAAATGAAAGACGCATCAACTCACAATCTGTGATTGGATCCTCTCGCTCAAGTGCCCCTCGATGTCAGTAAGCCTCTTGAAACCACTGCTAGACCTGCCCTTCTTCGAAGAGCGGGAAGATTCACCCTCCATCTCAAAGCCTAGAGAACTTTCACCTTCCTTTCCCTCTACTGAAAGCCTCAACCTCCTCAGACCAACTCCTAATGCTCCTTGGCCTTAAGGAAGAGCAAGGGGGGGGGGGTATTTATAGGATGGGAAAGAGTGAAAAGTCACATGGGAAAGGTGATTTGGAGCCGTCATTGTTGATTTTGACAACATATTCTCTTTGAAAAAGATGACCATGACGAGACACCACCTTTCACTTTAAAGTGACATTTTGTATTATGCTGTGTTTTCTTCTGTCTTGTGAATTATCGTTTGGTGTGATAATTTATCCCTTGTACAGTTAAGTGTGATTTTATGTTTTGTAAATTATTTTTATTTTTCACTGTGCTAACAATTTTTGAGTGCATGACAATGTAAAAAATAAAACAAACAAACAAACAAATAAATAAATAAAATAATAATAAAACAATATATATAAAAAAACCCAAAAAAGGGGAGGCTTTATTGATCGGGACACATGTTCCAAGTCCCACCTTTGGTCCCCACGATGATTACCCCCCATCATGTCATCCATCTTACTATATGATACTACGCTATTAGATCATGTCAAGGACCTTGCGGCTTGAATGAATTTGAAATTTGAGTTCCCCTCTAACAAAAATAGTGATAATTTCAGATGAGTTTTGGTCGCACGGATAGGCTGCTGGGTTGCCATAGCTTGGAGATGATGGATCCATTTAGTGAATCGGTGCATGGATAAATGGGCTTCGGCTCACTATCGACTCGCGAAATCGATATCCTGACTCACTCTTAACAATCCAACAGTATTATCCTTGGCTACCTTCTATTTTGGTTTATTTCAATTTTTCCCTTAAGCCCAGCATGAATTCAAGTAGGATCTTGATATAACTGTGGAAGATCATTCACTTAATTCGATTATGAGAATCACTATATTCCAACTCTAATTGATATGAGATATTCCATTCCGGATTAAGTACTCAGATTCTTTGAAGCCATCTCGAGCTGCTTCTTTGGAAAAGACCGTTGTTCGGATTTTTATCCTCGATCCTTCCTTTTTTACTCCATTGGATCCACCTTGGCCGCATCACTTCCACATTGGCTGGTAACTGCTCCCCAACGGTAAAACATGTAGGTTGATGACCTCAGGTACTTCCACGCACGAAAGTTGATCCCTTCTGCTACTCGTGCTTGAGCGCACATTACTCCTTTTTTTATTTATCTCTTTATCCAAACAATTGTTGATTTTGAAAAACCTTCTTCAAGGTTGCTTCATTGAAGCTTTGGAAATGTTCCAAATCATGTGGTGTTAAGAGCGTGTCTCCTCATATCTTGGCATCTACTTTTTGTAAGGATCTAGGCTGAGATCAGAAAGAACACAGCGGAAACTAGAGATTAAATATTTAACCCGGCCGAGTTGATCACTCCTACGTTATTTTCGATGAAAATCTACAACTACGGGATTTGATTTTACCACTGCGATGCTTAGATCACAGCGAAGTGGAAACAATTCCTCGTGGTGGTAATAAGCCGCGTAAGTGAACGGCCTCTAGCGGTATCCACACGGGCACGAACAATGGAATCTCCTCATCACAGCGTCCCAAGAACGATCTTCTTCACAGCACCTCCATGGTCTCTACACTAAAAATAAGAGGGAGAAGAGAGAGGAGAGAGAGGGGGCGGCCCGAACTGGGAAACCCTAGATGCTTGGCCCAAGTTTCTCCCATCATAACTATTTATAGACTTCTCGATCTTTTGCAATAACCCTTAACAGTCTAATATTGTGAATATACTTCCACCGTCCATAACCCTAATGTGTGTGACTCTCTAGGCCCAGTGTCAGTCTAGTTTTAGGCCCAATAAGCTTAAAAACTTCTTCTTAGCCTTTTCACATTATTAATTAATATGAAATTAATTATTTAATCATCTCATGACTTAAATAATTAATTAATCATCTCATGATGAATTATCATCTCATGATTATTCCTCTGATGGACTTTCAGGCCACGGTAAGCACCAAGCAACACTCCGTGACCCCAGAAGACAAAGGGGGGGTTTATAAAATCACTCTGGGATATTTCCGTCAACAATTACCGCACAGCTATAGTCCTCCATTCATACCCAATGCCCCTGGTCATAATTAAGGGTATGGTCATACTGTCAAACCCTTTTTATCTATGACCTGATGAACGTACTCTGAGTCCCAATGGAAAACTCATTTTCTATTGAACTATCTACCTTGGCCAATGATTTAACCGAGTACCATTCATTAGGCATTCTCTCTCATGCTATATCTGAGAGTCAATGATCCACAGTTGTCACTCAATTACCTTCGCATGTATTCCACTGTATCCAAATACCCGAGCATCCAGGGCTTATGGATAAAGTCCCTTTGCCAGAAATCAAAATACAGAAGTCCTCATTCAAGATATCTTTGGTGACTCATGTCCAAGGACCAACTGTGCAACTGTGACTGAAGAATCTCTTGGTTGACAGTTAGATATAATTACCATCTAGAGATTCTTGATCGGATCAGTTTAGTGAACCCTATTCTTGTAATGGACACCTGCACATATAACTTAGTGTCTCCACACCAGTGACTGTGAGATCAGTCACCCTCATCATATGAGAGGATATCATGTGCACTGATCTACCCGGATTCTTTGATGTCCTATCTCAAAGATCTTATGACCAGGAATATTTAGAACACATGTATCTAGAAGGTTGATCTCACTATCATAATGTCATGATGATTCAACTTTCATAGCCTGCGTTCAAGGACTTCATTACATCAAGCGGTAATACGCATAATAAATAAGACATAATGAAGAAATAGCCATAAATATGAATGAGAATATATAAGAAATGACGCCATCACTTCATAAGTGATTGGTTTGCAGGGCATACACTTCTCTCACTTTTCAGTCCACTCTCACTTTATCCATTACAACCCATTTCATTTCATTTCATTCCACCTCATTTCACTCTGTGTCATTCCCCTACAAAGCAGACGCCAAGGCGAGGCAGCTATAGACACGCTATTTCTGACATCATGTTGAGTAAATCTCGTATCACACTATAATGTCCCAAAGTGGCTCTCATTATCAAATTATTTGAGTGGTTGTTCCTATTTTTTTATTTTCTTGATTTTTTATTAAGGCGTCCAGACAATGGGACGCGGCCTGTAATGCATCCCTCAAATGAGACGTGGCCTCAAATGGGCCCATATAATTAAAATTGGTGCGCGAACATTAAGGGCGTCCTTGCAACTAGACGCGTTCATGGAGAGACGTCCTCTTAAATGGACGCGTTCATTTCGTCAAAGTTTGGCACCGAAAACACCCCATTTCAATGCACGTAGTTTGGCACCGACATGTGGCACTGTAATTGGTGGTGACAACAATAGAAGCGTCCCGATCAGAGGACGCTGCTCAATTTGTCAAACACCGAACTGTCCCATTTTTAATGCATGCGCCCTCGTACGGCACCGTGTCTGGCGTTGAGAGAAGCATGGGCGCGTCCCTCACAAAGGACCCATTTAAAAATGGCATTTGTATCAATGGACGCGTCTATGTTACAACATCACATCTTTGAGACGTGACCAATTGAAATCCATGTCCGATCAACTGGACGCGTCCTTGTATATGCGTCCCTTATGGAGGATGCGTTCATGGCCCATCTGCCTATAAATAGGGCACCGCCTCCCACAAACAAAGGGCTTCGAAATCCTTTCAAGAGGAGGGAGAAACGCTGGTGAAATCACTTCCAAAATCGTGAGAGACCAAGGGGAGGTTCTTCTAGATTTTTGAGTGTCTGATCGCTTGGGAGAAAGGCCACCCTTTCCCATCACCCGTACACGTCGTCCTTATGCTACTAGAGCCCTCCTCCAATCCCGCCATTAGCACTGCAATAAGCCTTTCTTCCCCTTGTTCTTCTTTTGTTTTTGCTTACGTTAATTGCATGCATCATCTTTCATTTTTGTTTGCGCTATATTTCTCTTCTTAAGAAAGCTCTATATTTGTGCATTTCTACACAAAATCTCATTCCATCATAGCATTTTCCTACCCTTTATATCCTAAAGGAATTTAAACAACACCAACCAGGTGTGTATTTTTTCATGATTTCACTACTTTCATTTCAAGGGACCGATACTACACTACTTTGTTTCTAATCCATATTTGGTGTTTGTTCATTTTCTTGCAAGGGTAATCAAAAGAAGACTCTCTTCATCGGTCGGCCGAGAGAAGAGAAGGAAGGAACCCACACAAATCTCCCACACCCAAGGTAAAAGCGCGATCACTATGTTCTTTATATTTTGGGGGTCTTCGGCCCTTGGCGATCACACATCATACATCACACACGCACTCACGCGTGATTTCTGATTTATTTCCATTTATTTTCTATTAAAACTTGCGGAGAGCAACTCTCACGATCTTGGTTCCCCCAAATATTTTCTCGTTCTGTGACGTCATTCACACATAGTTGTGGCCAAGTCCGACTAGGACACACCTCCCATTCTACCCTCAATCATGACTAGGATCATGCCCCCGACACTGCACATCTCTCGACACCAGGGCCTATAAAAGGGACAGAACATCAACTTCACTAGGTACGCAACAATTGCTCCTCCAACCCATATACTCCTTTTCTCCTCCACCAATCGTTGACTTAAGCATCGGAGGGTTCTCGAGGGGCACCCCACCCTAGGTTGAACTTTTATGCAGGAGGATCATTGACTTCAACGCTTGGCAACACTAGTTGGCCTCTTGTGCTGCCTTCCTTCTCCAAGGTCGCAACTTCCCAGCACCTAACAAAGGACATGCACCTAGCACTTGGTTGCACACCTAGTTTGCCGTCGCTCCATATATATATATATATATATATATATACATATAAAGTTCTCATGAGAAACCAGCAAGTTGGCAGGTAACATTTGAGCTTCTTAGCATATCATAAATTTATTTAAATGAGAAGTTTATTTATTATATTATAAGTTCACTTAGGAAGAACTATGGAATAACTTAAACTCAAGAAACATATATGAAACAACTAGATGATAGGGGGCTAGATTATGAAGAACTTAGGTGATGAGGTTAGATGAAAGATGAATTTAGATGATGTGCTTGGACAGACGATGAGAGTTAGTTGATATTCCGTCTAAGTTGGAAGAGACAAACGATGAGAGTTAGATGATATTTTGTCTAAGTTGAAAGAGATAGATGATAGAGTTAGACGATATTCTATCTAAATTGTAAGAGACCGATGATGAGAGTTAAATAATATTTTGGAGTTAGACGATAATTCGTTCAAGTGAAGAAAAATAGACAATGGCCATAATAAAGACTTAGACGATGCCAAAGACTTAGATGATACTCTCGTAGAAAGTAGATGATGCAGAAACAGATAAGAGACCTAAATCCATAAAAGTAGACGATAGATTAGACAATGGACTCACAGTGTGGACGATGCATTTAAATAACAAAAAGTTAAATGGAGGACCTTAAAATCTAGAGATTGCACTTAAGTATCATCTAGCGGAGATCAAGGGTCTGACAAGGATCAGAAATGAGTGGCGGAGGTCAAAGATGAATAATGAGAATTAATTATATGTATGATAGGTGTGGAGGATATGTATTAGCAGTTATAATAGGTGGACAGTAGTTTACGACAGGTGGAAGGTGTCTGTAGATTATAGAAATTAATCCACTTAAAAAAAGAATTAATTAATAAGGGGAAAAAGAAGAAGAGGACAAAGGGAGCAATAGGAGCATGCGTAGATGCTAAGGGGAATGTGATTGCCAGAGACACGCGGACCTCAAAGGAGTATAACAATAATAACAAAGGAGGAATCGCGAAGAATACCTTAAAAGCGCGGGAGATTGTGAATGTCACATTCTCTTCCAATCGACCGGCCGATGAAGAGAGTTCTTCTTTTGGATTACCCTCGCAAAACAAAGGAAAACAACCAAAAAAAAGATTGGATTAGAAACAAGTGTGTAGTATCAAATTCTAATAAGCATGAACATGAAAGCATGTAATCAAACACACCTTGTTGGTGTTGGCTTTAAAACCCCTATGCCAAAGGGTGGAAAATAATGATGAATGAAGAGGAGGGAGGGTGCAAGTGTTGCACAATAGGGAGATCTCAATGTTGAGATAAAAAGAAAAATAAAAAGGAAGAGATATGATGCATGAACTAATTAGAATGCAAAATAAGGAGATAAAAGGGGGATGATAAGCTTATTGGTTTTATCCTCCATGAAAGGGGGGCTTCAAATCTTCAATATGCTCCAAGGGGGAAGAAGAGGTCCAAAGGATGTAGCTTTAGGCTTGAGAGACTCCTCCTTGGCTCCTTGGTCCAGCAGCACCTCCCCTTTGTCAATTGTTGCAGCCTTAAACCAAAGGGAGAGAGGGTCCCTATTTATAGAGGGAAAATTCGTGGGTTTAATTCTCCAAAAAATATAAAATTGAGTTTAAGTTGGATTTGAAGAGAGGAAATCATCTGTCATGTGTCCCCTCAACCTTAGAAAGTGATAGGAACCCTTTCCCAAGTGGAAAAGGGGCTTAAAATGGGGAAAGAATGAGGTTCTGTTGAATTCAGAAGTCTGTAAGAATTGGCGTCAAACACAGAAGTCGCAAATTAATTAACGTCAGTTCAAAGAGGCGCCAATTTGGAATTAAATATAGAAAGTTTAAAAATTACCAAAATTAGAAAAGAATTCACGTCTGGGGGGGCAGACGTCAATTAGAAATTTATACGAATTTTGGACGGAGTTAAATACTCAAAATACAGAAATAGAATTCACATCTAGGGGGTCATGTTATGTTAGATGGACGCAGTCTATTACCACTGAGAGTGGATCTAGAGGGGGGTGAATAGATCTAATGTCTAATTTTAGAACACAGTTGAACTCTAATGCGGAATTAAAACAAGCAATTGTTGAACGACAGAAGGAACACTATGAAATCACACAAACCACAGGCAATCACACAGTAGACACCGATCTTTAAGGTGGTTCGATCTCAATCTAGAGATCTACGTCCACCCCACACTCCAACTGGAATGTGGATCCTGCTGACTCACAGCTTGAACAGCTGGGCTTCACAGCTTGCCAACAGACCGCTGATACACAGCTTCGCTGGGCTTTACAGCTTGCCGACCAGAGGAACAAATCCTCTGCAACCGCTGGGCGATACAACTTAGCCGTCCAAGACCTGGTCTCGCCTGCTGAGGATTACAACTTCACCTGTCCAGTGGAAACCTCCACTGCAATTTCTGGCTCACAGCTTGATAACAAAAGAGTTTCGAAAACAGTAAAGATAGAAACAAACGAAATGGAAAACCAAAATGAATGTAGCTCAATTGAGCAGTATCAGCTCTGGTATCTGAACCATACAAGACTTTGAAAAGACTCTCTCAACTCAACTCTCTCAATCTTCTCTTCTCTCTTTCTCTTCTTCTCTCTGAATCTGCTTCTCTCTTTTTCTTCTTCTCTGTGGATCGTGCAGGCGCTCACTCTCTGTTCTTTTCTCTTAGCTCTGGATGCTTCTATTCGATCAGCCTTCTTCTGAGGAAGAAGACTTCCTTTTATACCAGCAGCAGATTGGATAGGGCGTGTGGCTTCCACATTTCCCGCCCAGAGAATTCGCCAGATTCGAGGAATTTCGACCACATGGCAGCATCCTGGCTGGGCTGCTTCCACGTGTCATAATCTGGGCACCTCGTCCTTCCTTGGATCATGAGCCAATCCTTCATCTTTGCACTTTAGTCCCTATCAGTCAGTCGAAAGGAACTTATCAGTTTAATGTTGACACTTTGTATAGACTTCATAGTATGCAATGCAGACATTGTATAGACTTGCTGAAGTGTAATGCAATGTGCAGACTTTGTTCGTAGTTAAAGACAACAATGTGCAGACTTTGTGCAATGTATGGACTTGCGTTCAGCAGCAATGTATAGACTTGAACACATGCATGCTATACGATGTACAGACTTCCTATATGAAGGTAACCGCTGTAGCATGTATAGACTTCATATATGCAGTGCTATGGCATGTGCAGATTTCATATATTCAAGATTGAGGTGTGTACAGGCTTAGTGAATGCAACACTAAAGCATGTACAGACTTCACGTATGCAAGACTATGAACATTACACATGGATGTACTAACTTACTACTTTCGAATGTGTAGACTTGAGTAGCATTCAGCAGCCAATGTATAGACATGCAGACTTGTGCAGACTACGTGCAATGCATGAAGCAGTGTATAGACTTGGAGTGCAATGTGCAACCAATGTACATACTTTGTAATGCCTAGTGTTAAAGCATGAGAGCACAATGCATCATGTACAGACTATGCGTTATGCAACCAGACGATGTCTAGACTTGCTCATGACTGTCTAGACTCTGCATGCGTGCTATAACAATGTGCAGACTTGCTGACAAAGCATTGTGCAGACTCTGCGTGCCACAATGTGTAGACTTGCGAGTGTGTGACATGCACAAAGACGCTAAGTAAGACATTCCAATGTATAGACTTCAAGTCCACTTGAGACGCTGAGTGAGACGGACCTCACAGGCTGTACAGACTTAAGAATGCACGATGTATAGACTTGCCAAAGGAAGGGCTGTACAGACTTGAGCAAAGCAAGGTCTGTATAGACTTGAAAGTTCATGATGTATAAACTTGCCAGAGGAACTGGACGATGTACAGACTTGAGCAAAGCAAGGTCTGTATAGACTTGAGAGAGTGTTCACGATGTATAGACTTAGCCAAGACACGATATATAGACTTTGGCAAAGCAAGGGCTGTACAGACTTCAACTCAGTTGCAATGTATAGACTTGCAGGTGCAACATAGGTAAAGATCAAGGAGTGTATAGACTTGATATCATGGAACACACAGGCTGTACAGACTTCATCGATGTCTAGACTTGGAAAGTTAAGCTGGTGAATGTACAGACTTCACCGATGTCTGGACTTGGAAAGTTAAGCTGGTGAATGTACAGACTTCACCGATGTCTAGACTTTGAATGAATGTGCATGCATTGAATAGACTTCGCATATGATGTACAGACTTGCTAGTCAGACAGGCACAAGCTCTGTACAGACTTTAGCGTGCAGACATGCCATGTGAATGTATATACTTATGTTCTAAACGATGCACAAACACAACAATGCAATGTATGGACTTTGAGTGTGTAGACTTGTGTGTGTGTGCAATGTGTAGACCTGTGTGTGTGTGCATGACGATGTATAGACTCTTACTGCATAGAACACATAGACAATCTGACAGAGATAGTTTCATCAAAACATAAACAGTTGCCAATCAATCAAAACAAGCTGTTGCCAATGAAATAAAGCTATTGTCAACATCATCAACATAGAGGAGTCACAACAATCTCCCCCTTTTTGATGATGGCACCACTTTATCATATGGAATAACAACATCCTGTCATACAGATGTAATTTTGATGAAAGACATGAATTATTAGTCAGATTTGTCATGCAGATGCTATGGATGCATGCTGAGAAATGAAAACAACTCCCTGCCAACAAGATCTCCCCCTATGCCATAATATGATGCATACACTCCCCCTGGAATTCACCAAACACACAATAAATTCTCCCCATTTGCCATCAACAAAGAGGAGGGAAAGAAAGTACAAGGGAAGGAACAAGAGAAATCAACTGACTGGCATTCTGAACAAGTAGTTCAGGAATAAGCATTCTAAAGCGCAGAGTCTTCAGTCATATGAATTTAGAAACTGCTTTGAGATAGAATTCTGGTTTAAAGGTTATAAATTTTGAGTTCATGCACTACAATCAATGGATAAGTTTTCAGTGCATGATAAAATAATAAACCAGAATCACATTTGCATGAGAGATTCAGTTTCAAAATATCTTACTTTCATAAACTCAGTAAAAAAATGGTTAAGAGATACCAGGTCATGTATTGAAATTAAACAAATTGACATTCCTGAAATTTCTTTTGAAGGAACAGCATTTTCAATATTATTTCATTAAGGGCATTCAGGTACCATTTATCTTTTTGCGTAAGGGTATACGTTTATCAGACGCCAATACCCCTAGATACTCAACATGATGGACCATTCTGCCTATGATCAAACTCAATAAAACTGATTTACACCTTTTTGTGTGAGGGTACACGTTTATCAGACGCCAGTTACCCCCAGGTACTCAGTGAAACCACCCTACTGTTTTGATCATTTTATACAGAGATAACTGATACACCTCATGACATAAGTATTGTCCATTTCTTTGATGGATCACTTAGTTTTTCAGTATTTTACCAGTCATTGCTCTGCCAATGTTATTTTTTAATTATTTTTTAATATTTTTTAATATCTTTCTTAGCTATCCTTTATTTGTTTCAGAATGACTTATTTAAGGACAATACATATACTTAGCCTTCTCTAACAGGATTTTAGATGAATTTTTATATTTCAGATATAATTGGCTTTGTCTGACATGAAATAAGATAAGGGTTGAGAGCTTTATCAATTTTTAGCTTTCTTATTTACTGATTGCAATCTTCAAACTTTAAAGTTTATAAAATTTAAACCATTAAGTCAGTCTTCAAGCAATTAAAGTTCTTATAAATGAAGAAGTCTGTTTTCTATTGCTTAGGAATCAGAACTGACTAACAGATTGCCATATTGTCAGACTCAACTCATTCAGGGTCAAAGAATTTGGATTTCAATAAAGTTGATGACCACTCTGAATTTCTAACAATACTCCCCCTGTCTATATGCATGTGGTTTTAGATGAGAGAGAGCTTAGACACAGTCATGACTAAATGATATGCAATGATGATCATGCGTGTGATACCAAAAAAATATGAATGTCATGCATGATCATGAGTCTGTTGCAACATTCAACATTCACAAGTTTTATTCAAACCATCAGAGAGTTTATTCATTATGCTGAAATTTACACAAGCCAAGTTCTCTTCTAAGAAATTTCAACCTTTCATTCCCAAGAGGCTTAGTAAAAATATCAGCAATTTGTTTTTCAGTTTCAATGAAGTTCATTTCAATTTCCTTTTTATTTACAACATTTCTAAGAAAATGGTGTTTTATCTCTATATGCTTAGTCCTAGATGATAGGGTGCAAGGCCCGGATACATAGGGGGGGGGTGAATGTATCCCTCTTCAAATATCGCCCAATTAATACTCTAATTCTCTAATATGCGGAATAAGAACAGTTGATGAAATATACTGAAAATACTAAGACGGATCTCGGCAAGACAACACAATTGAATTAGCCCTCACACGATCCTAAGCAAGCATCTAATGCGCAGCAATGAAAAGAACACAAGTACAAAAGCAAACCACAAGTGAACACCAGGATTTTTTTAGGTGGTTCGGTCCACAGACCTACGTCCACCCCTCACTCCAAACCGGAGTGAGGCTTCCACTAGCAGGGCTAGAACAGTAGACTAAGTCTGCAACAAATGCTGCCAAACAGCTTGACCAGGGGAACAACCTCCCCTCTTCCTCCCAACCGGAGGGAACCACTAGTGACACCTAGTCACTAGCAAACCAGAGACGCAAGTCTCTCTTCCTCCAGACCAGGAGGGAACACCTAGTCTTGCAACCCACAAGACCAGAACCGGAGACGAATCTCCCTTCCTCCAAACCAGGAGAGAACCCACAAGTGACTCCCAGCCACTTGCAACCTAGAGGTCTCGGACCTCCCTTCCTCCCAACCGGAGGGAAACAACCAGTGACATCCAGTCACAGGCAACCAGAGACGCAAGTCTCTCTTCCTCCAAACCGGAGGGCACCCGACCTCACACTAGAGGAACGGAAGAACAACTAGTGAACAGTTAAAAGGAGAAAACAAAAAACCGTAGCAACTGAAAGCTGGAAAAATGAAATGCACAATAGCTCTCGCAGGAGCAAACTAGGTTGGATCTGATCCAAGGTCTAGTGAACAATGAAGCTTCTCTTCTTCTTCACGAGCTCTCCATCTCTCTCTTTCTCTTTTTCTTTTTTCTTCTTCTGCTTTCTCACTCTGGCTCTCAGCTTCTTTCTTCTTCTTCTTTTCTTTCTTCTGCTCTTTCTGCTCTTTGCCTCTCTGCCTCTCTGCCTCTCTGCAGCTCTTTTCTTCTATCTCGATCACTCTCTTTCTCTATCGTTATCGCTCAGTCTCTTTTTCTCTTGATCAGTCTTCTCCAGATGGAGGAGGCTTCGTATTTATAGCAGCAACAATTAGGGCGTTATCCTCAGATCACGTGCCAGTTGCCAACCTCGGATCACGTGCCACTTATCAGCTTCTCGAAGGATGTACCTGTCAAGTAGTCATAAGGAGATATCAGATGGATGTACAGACTTGGTTCAGGCTGTTAACAAAGTGTGTACATGCATGATGCAGCTTGAGTGTATAGACTTGAAGGGTGATAACGAGTGTATAGAGTTGAAGCCTTGGAAACGAGTGTATAGACTTGAAGCCTTGGAAACGGGTGTATAGACTTGAAGCCTTGGAAATGAGTATATAGACTTCGTCTTGAAGGAGATGCACATGTGCACTGAAGTGTGTACAGTCTTCACTGATGGATGTTCAGACTTTAAGTGATGAAGTGTGTACAGACTCTGCTGAAGAGCGTTCAGCCTTTGAGAGCGTGCAGACAGTGTACAAACTTGCTGTAATGACCGATGCCCAACTGGATGGTGTATGGACTTAGAATGCATGAGACAGCAATGTATAGACTTTAGAAGACGAAGCATGCATAGGCCAAACGATGTACAGACTTTGCCAATATGAGACACTGTACAGACTTTGTTGTATAGACTTGATGCATTGTATGGACTTGGTGTGTGCAGGGCAGGCAGTCAATGTATAGACTTCATGATGCAAGCGACAATGTATAGACTTAACGATGCAAGTGATGTGTAGACTTTGATGCCCAAAGGCAATGTATAGACTTGCACAGTTCAGCTGCCAATGTATAGACTTTGATGCCCAAAGGCAATGTATAGACTTGCACAGTGTGAGACGCTGAATGAGACGGTCGGATGTACAGACTTGGGCTGTACAGACTTGCAGTGTGCAATGCATGCGATGTATGGACTTTACCTTAGAGACGCTGCATGAGACGGTGGATGTACAGACTTGGGCTGTACAGAATTAGAAAGCTTGAAGGCCAATGTACAGACTTGGAAAGCCTGAAGTCCAATGTACAGACTTGGAAGATGTGAGCGAGACAATGTATGGACTTGGCCAATGCAGCGATGTATAGACTTGGAAGGTTCAGCGGTGGATGTACAGACTTCAGCTAAGCAAGCTACAGGGCCGATGTATAGACTTGGGCTAAGCAAGCTACATGGCCGATGTATAGACTTGGGCTAAGCAATGCATGAACAATGTGGTGATGCACAGACTTGGCCAATGTGCAGACTTGAAGCAAGGAGACGATGTGTAGACTTGGCCAATGCTGTGAACAATGTATCGACTTTGAGTGACCTTATTCAAAGGCAATGTACAGACTTGATGCACATGAATGAAGACCACTGTGTAGACTTATGGCATGCAATGTCTAGACTTGATATGAAGGAATGCATAATGTCTAGACTTGATGAACAATGCAACAGGCAATGCTGACTGATGTATAGACTCTGAATGAGTGACATGCGACAGACAATGTGCAGACTTGTTTTGAACCATGCACAATGTATAGACTTGCAATACCATGAAGGCATGCTATATAGACTTGAGGTAATGCATGCAGGTGACAATGTATATACTTGCGAATCTGGGGGGTCGACCCATCTGGAAGGGGGGGTCGACCCACTTCTGTCTAGACTATGCTGTCTGATGTATAGACTTGATGGAGAGAACGATGTACAGACTTGCTCTTGCGAAGGCTGTACAGACATTGAATCAAGCAGTGTATAGACTTGATAAATGATAGAATACAATGCTGTATGAACTGACATATGACAGAATGCAATGCTGTATGAACTGAATGTCTGCTAATGCAAGATAGCACATTCATATGCCCAAAGCAGAAATATAATTCAGACATAGATTCATGATATGCAAAGCCACATATTCATGATATGCAAAGCTGTAGAACTGACATGATATATGCCCATAGCAAGACAGTCAATCAGATGTTCATGATATGCTATCATCAAAATCATAGAGTTGAAAAACATGTCACAGAAGATCAGATAACTCATAGTATTTGCTATCATCAAAATCACAGGGGCACAACAATCTCCCCCTTTTTGATGATGGTAACACTATGAGTCACACTAACTCATGTCAAACTATTCTCCCCCTTTGACTTCATCAAAAAAAATAGTTTGAGATGAGAGATACAAGCATTCATGATATGAATAAAGTAAATACTCCCCCTTTGACTCAGTCTTTTAGACATGAAAGACACATAGGCAGTTAAACAATGAAGCTCAAATCAAGACAAGTTTATGTTGCAGATATATGCTCTCCTATACCAGCCAGATAAAATCATGCACAAATCAAGTCTATGATGCAGATGTTAATCTCCCCCTTAAAGCCAGAATAGAGTTGAGGTATGACAAGAGGAGATAAGCATCTATCAGCAAAAGCACATAGGCACTCAAGGATTACCACAATCTATAAGCACAATGAATAAATGAGGAAGACATATTTTCATTAGCACACCAAATTCATAAATCTTTGTAAACGAATTTCAGATTCTTCAATTATAATAGATTATGAATGAGTTTAAACTTACCATCATGATTTAAGAGAGATGTATTCAAGGTTTATCAAGAAAATTCAATACTTATATCTGAAACACCTTTTAATAAAGATGAACCATCAACTCATTTGATATTCATGTTTAACCTCCTTCCATCTTACTCAATTAAATTCAATGACTCCCATGGAAGTTACACAAGATAATATTGAGATTAAACAGAAATAATTATGTTTGAACATAGTCTTTAGATTTTCAAAAAATTCTATTTATCAGCACTCATTTTTCCTGAGCAAGTTTGGTTCAGTCAACACCTTTTTACGTGAGGCACAACACTTCTTAGGTGAAGTGACCCAGTTACTTAGTGTGACAACCATATTGCCTCTTAAGGAGAACAGAGTTAGCAATGGAGTATCTTTTTACATGAGGAGACACCTTGATCAGAGGCCAGAATCCCCAGTTACTCAACACATCCATGCCATTGCTCTGCCATATTTTCAAATATTTTTGAAAGGAGAGGTAACTATGGCACTTCATGACTTGGGCTTACTCCATTTCTTTGATAGAGAACCCAGTTTCTCAATGACCAAAGTCATTGCTCTTGCATTAAATTTTTAAGTGTTTTCAGATTTTTCAAACAATGCTCAGTACACTGAAATGTTTAAGAACAATACCTTCTATATGAATCTTAACCAAGGATAGCCATGTCTTTTAAAATTTCAGATTTCAGAAAGTTTTGCATGAAGTTCATGAGACAATTGGTTAAGATTTATTAAGCATGATGATTCAGATATTTTCAAGTCTTTTACATCAAAACTTAGGAAATACATTAGACTTAAATCAATTTGATTCATCAAAACATTCTTAAGCCAGTATAATAGAAGTTTCTTCTTTTCAGAATATGTCTAATTTATGTCTAGGGTGCACTGACTAAAATCTTTCCTCATTCAGATGAATCAATGACATTGTCAGGAAATCAGTGGAGTCAACAAAGCATTTTTATTGAGAGATTAGTAGAGAGCAATCATGATGAGACAAGGAGTGAATCATTAGAACAGTGCAGTTTTGAAATCAATAGCTGAGTCTGGAGTTCAGACAGAATAACTACATAAGTGTAGACAACAGAGAATTCAAGTGAACCACACATTTGCCAAGAATGGATCAGATAGATAGACAGTGAGAGTTCAAGAGATGAAGAGATGGAACAGGAAATCTCCCCCTGACTAGATGCTACATATATACAACAAAGCATGAGCAGCAGTATGGTTAATTAAGAATGATTGAGCTCCCCCTGACTAAGTGCATGATGTGCAGTGAAAGTACATCACATGATTTCAAATTTTACATTCAAATATAATCCATGCACTTCAGACATACGTGAGCTACCATGAACATGATTGAGCAATTCCATTTCAGAAAATTCCAACTAAGCATAGATCAAATTAACAAGATGCTTAACCATCTCAAATAGTCAATTTTCAGATGATGAAATTTAAACAGATTGTTCAGAACTGACCTGAAGAGTAGAATCTTGGGGTTTTCCTTTTTGAGTGCCTTGGTTTATTAACCCCTCTTTGTTCTTCAGCCCCCAAGGCACACCTGCAAAGTTTTTGATCATTTTGATCCTGCAGGGACCCAAGCAGCTTTGGGTCCTGCGTTAGCCCTGACAGGTGTTCTAAACAATTTCTTAGCAACATGGTCATCATGATCCATCAAATAACAATTTTCCATAGAGTGACCATACTTTCCACAATATCTACATGATGTGACTGGTTTCTGGTTCTTATGATGCATAGTAACAGCAATATGAGGTTTATAAACATGATCATAAGATTTTCTGTTGTATGCATGAACAATTTGTTTCTTATTCCTAACCAGCCAACATTTAGCAGATCTATGCCCTGGCTTCCCATAGTTATAGCATGAGAATCTTGCAAATGGTTTTGCAGAGAATTTGACAACATAGGGGTTAACAGAGTTCTTGTGAACATGCCAACAGTTCTTGACTGTATGGCCATTCTTCCCACAGTGAGAGCAAGTAAAAGAATTTCTTCTATGAAAGCCATTTTTACCCCAAGTGGATCCAAACCAACACTCAGCAGCCTTGTGCCCAGGCTTATTGCAGTTAGAGCACACAATGTGCTGACTAGACTTGTGTTTAGTTCCATAAGGACCATGAATATTCATGGAAGACCTGGCATGCAGTTTATTGTCTTCTTTCATGATAAAGTATGCATTCATGAGATGACCATACTTACCACAATAATAACATGAAGCATCAGGCTTCCTAGTAGCATGGTTTCTATCAGAAATTTTTTTAGAATGTAATGTTCCACTAGCATGCTCATCCTTTAACATCAATATGTAATCTTCCATTATGTGACCTCCTTTCCCACAATAATAACATGACCCCTTTTTAATATGAGTGTGTGAGAGATCATGTGAATTATGTGCAGCCTTCTTTATAGCAACATGAGTGTCTTTGTCCTTTTTTTGTGAATTTTCATTCTTTTTCAGTTTTTGAATTTGTTCTGCAGATTTGGAATTGACAGAGGACTTTTGTGTAGTAAATTGAAAAACAGAAGGAGCAGAGGTTGTGTTCTGATTAGAAGCTTTGACAAAAATAGTAGACGTTTTATTCCCATTACTCCTTTTGTTTGTCGGACTGTAACCCAGTCCCTCTCTCTGAAAGCTAACATTATTTCCAAGAAGCTTATTCAGATTGTCCTTTCCTTTGACAAAATTTGATAGAGAATTTTTCAAATCTTAAATCTCAGAGTTTAAGACAGCAATATTAGCTTCATATTTGGACAGATCTGTTTCACAGGAAATGACTTGTTGATGCAAGGCATCATTCAGACTTTTGAGTTTTTCTACTTCCTGTTTTAACTTTGTTTCATTGTCAGCTTCAGATAGAGACTTGTTAAGATCATCAATTTCTTGTTGAAGGGATGTGATAGTGAGCTCATAGTTAGCTATCTTCTCTTTACAGCAATTGACATTTCCACTCAACATTAAGTTGATGGTTTTTAGACTCTCAATTTCTTGTTCAGCATTCACCAACCTATCAGAATTATCTATGCTCACACACTTGCCTTTTTCCATTGTCAATAACCTATCTGTCAGCTGGGTGTTTAGATGTTTCAGTTTGTTGATTTCTTCTTTCAACTTATTGTTTTGATATGTGAGTTCATCATCAAGCACCCAATCATCCGATGAAAACTGACATTCATAAAACATTTCTTATTGTTTTTCAAATTGAAGTTTGTTGAAATTTTTCTGAAGCTCTAAGTTTATTACTCTCTCAGCCTCCAGTTTCTCAGAAATCAAACTATTTACTTTTTCAAGATTATTTGATTTGTGTTCAGATTCTTTGAGCTGGTTTTTGAGTATTTCAATTTCAGATGTCATGTTTTCCAATTCAGAGTTGACAAGCTCTAAGTTTCTCACCAGTTCTTCATTTTGAACAACATCATTGTTATGAGCCTGATCATCATCAATTAAACTATGCCTCTCCTTTAGTTCAGCAATTTCGCAAACAAGCTCTTGATTCTCCTTTTTGTGTAAATCAATTTGTTTCATAAGAGTTTATTTTTTAGATTTCAAATGATCTAAATCTGAACTAATAGAATCAAAATCTGTTAACTGTCTTCTAAATATGTCATTTTCAATTTTCTGAATTTCAGGGCTTTCACCTCGAGATTTAGCATCCTCATGTTTCTTTAGCTTCTTTATCAGTTTTTTATTCTTCTTCTTTAGTCTTTCATAGGATTCTAACAGATTGGCATAGGCATCTTCCCAGTCGTCTAAAGTGTAACTAGAGAAAAGATTGGTTACCTCTTCAGCATCTTCGGATTCATCTTGATCACTGCCACGGTTGCTCTTGTCAGCCATCAGGCAGTTGTCCTCATTTCTCCTCTGAGCTAGCTTTAGCTTATCCAGAATGTCCTTAGCGGACCTGCAGTCATAAAAACAAGAATGTATAGCCTTGTCAGTAGCTTCTTTCATTAGATTCAAAACTCTCTGATTCTCTCCATGTTTTGATCTGTGACTGTCAGTCCATTTGGACTCTTTCTTTGGAAGTCTGTGAGGACCGTGTGAGATTAACTTCCATAGATCCGGATCCCTCAATTTCACATAGTTATGGAGACTGCTAACCCATGAGTTAAAATCAGACCCATTGAAAACCGGTGGAGAAGCCATGAAGGTAAATCAATCAAGCAATTTCAAAACTGTATGCAGAAGATAGAAATGCACCGAAAGCCAGCAGGATCCTCTACAGATCGTTGGATCTGGAAAGTCAGAGACATGCTCTGATACCAATTGATAGGGTGCAAGGCCCGGATACAGAGGGGGGGTGAATGTATCCCTCTTCAAATATCACCCAATTAATACTCTAATGCTCTAATATGCAGAATAAGAACAGTTGATGAAATATACTGAAAATTCTAAGATGGATCTCGGCAAGACAACACAATTGAATTAGCCCTCACACGATCCTAAGCAAGCATCTAATGCGCAGCAATGAAAAGAACACAAGTACAAAAGCAAACCACAAGTGAACACCAGGATTTTTTTAGGTGATTCGGTCCACAGACCTACGTCCACCCCTCACTCCAAACCGGAGTGAGGCTTCCACTAGCAGGGCTAGAACAGCAGACTCAGTCTGCAACAAATGCTGCCAAATAGCTTGACCAGGGGAACAACCTCCCCTCTTCCTCCCAACCGGAGGGAACCACTAGTGACACCCAGTCACTAGCAAACCAGAGACGCAAGTCTCTCTTCCTCCAGACCAGGAGGGAACACCTAGTCTTGCAACCCACAAGACCAGAACCGGTGATGAATCTCCCTTCCTCCAAACCAGGAGGGAACCCACAAGTGACTCCCAACCACTTGCAACCTAGAGGTCTCGGACCTCCCTTCCTCCCAACCGGAGGGAAACAACCAGTGACATCCAGTCACAGGCAACCAGAGACGCAAGTCTCTCTTCCTCCAAACCGGAGGGCACCCGACCTCACACTAGAGGAACGGAAGAACAACTAGTGAACAGTTAAAAGGAGAAAACAAAAAACCGCAGCAACTGAAAGCTGGAAAAATGAAATGCACAATACCTCTCGCAGGAGCAAACAGGGTTGGATCTGATCCAAGGTCCAGTGAACACTGAAGCTTCTCTTCTTCTTCACGAGCTCTCCATCTCTCTCTTTCTCTTTTTATTTTTTCTTCTTTTGCTCTCTCACTCTGGCTCTCAGCTTCTTTCTTCTTCTTCTTTTCTTTCTTCTGCTCTTTCTGCTCTTTGCCTCTCTGCCTCTCTGCAGCTCTTTTCTTCTATCTCGATCACTCTCTTTCTCTATCGTTATCGCTCAGTCTCTTTTTCTCTTGATCAGTCTTCTCCAGATAGAGGAGGCTTCGTATTTATAGCAGCAACAATTAGGACGTTATCCTCGGATCACGTGCCAGGTGCCAACCTCGGATCACGTGCCACTTATCAGCTTCTCGAAGGATGTACCTGTCAAGCAGTCATAAGAAGATATCAGATGGATGTACAGACTTGGTTCAGGCTGTTAACAAAGTGTGTACATGCATGATGCAGCTTGAGTGTATAGACTTGAAGGGTGATAACGAGTGTATAGAGTTGAAGCCTTGGAAACGAGTGTATAGACTTGAAGCCTTGGAAACGAGTGTATAGACTTGAAGCCTTGGAAATGAGTATATAGACTTCGTCTTGAAAGAGATGCACATGTGCACTTAAGTGTGTACAGTCTTCTCTGATGGATGTTCAGACTTTAAGTGATGAAGTGTGTACAGACTCTGCTGAAGAGGGTTCAGCCTTTGAGAGCGTGCAGACAGTGTACAAACTTGCTGTAATGACCGATGCCCAACTGGATGGTGTATGGACTTAGAATGCATGAGACAGCAGTGTATAGACTTTAGAAGACGAAGCATGCACAGGCCAAACGATGTACAGACTTTGCCAATATGAGACACTATATAGACTTTGTTGTATAGACTTGATGCATTGTATGGACTTGGTGTGTGCAGGGCAGGCAGTCAATGTATAGACTTCATGATGCAAGCGACAATGTATAGACTTAACGATGCAAGCGATGTGTAGACTTTGATGCCCAAAGGCAATGTATAGACTTGCACAGTTCAGCTGCCAATGTATAGACTTTGATGCCCAAAGGCAATGTGTAGACTTGCACAGTGTAAGATGCTGAATGAGACGGTCGGATGTACAGACTTGGGCTGTATAGACTTGCAGTGTGCAATGCATGCGATGTATGGACTTTACCTTAGAGACACTGCATGAGACGGTGGATGTACAGACTTGGGCTGTACAGACTTGGAAAGCTTGAAGGCCAATGTACAGACTTGGAAAGCCTGAAGTCCAATGTACAGACTTGGAAGATGTGAGCGAGACAATGTATGGACTTGGCCAATGCAGCGATGTATTGACTTGGAAGGTTCAGCGGTGGATGTACAGACTTCAGCTAAGCAAGCTACAGGGCCGATGTATAGACTTGGGCTAAGCAAGCTACATGGCCGATGTATAGACTTGGGCTAAGCAATGCATGAACAATGTGGCGATGTACAGACTTGGCCAATGTATAGACTTGAAGCAAGGAGACGATGTGTAGACTTGGCCAATGCTGTGAACAATGTATCGACTTTGAGTGACCTTATTCAAAGGCAATGTACAGACTTGATGCACATGAATGAAGACCACTGTGTAGACTTATGGCATGCAATGTCTAGACTTGATATGAAGGAATGCACAATGTCTAGACTTGATGAACAATGCAACAGGCAATGCTGACTGATGTATAGACTCTGAATGAGTGACATGCGACATATAATGTGCAGACTTGTTTTGAACCATGCACAATGTATAGACTTGCAATACCATGAAGGCAGGCTGTATAGACTTGAGGTAATGCATGTAGGTGACAATGTATATACTTGCGAATCTGGGGGGTAGACCCATCTGGAAGGGGGGGTCGACTCACTTCTGTCTGGACTATGCTGTCTGATGTATAGACTTGATGGAGAGAACGATGTACAGACTTGCTCTTGCGAAGGCTGTACAGACATTGAATCAAGCAGTGTATAGACTTGATAAATGACAGAATGCATTGCTGTATGAACTGACATATGACAGAATGCAATGCTGTATGAACTGAATGTCTGCTAATGCAAGATAGCACATTCATATGCCCAAAGCAGAAATATAATTCAGACACAGATTCATGATATGCAAAGCCACAGATTCATGATATGCAAAGCCACAGAACTGACATGATATATGCCCATAGAAAGACAGTCAATCAGATGTTCATGATATGCTATCATCAAAATCATAGAGTTGAAAAACATGTCACAGAAGATCAGATAACTCATAGTGTTTGCTATCATCAAAATCACAGGGGCACAACACTAGAATGATGAACAGGATTTTTAGCAAGGCATGTAGCACTAGTATTATCACACAAGATTGGAATACATTCCAATTTTATCTGATAATCATCTAGTTGGTGCTTGATCCAAAGTACTTGGGCAGCACAATTACCAGCTGCAACATATTCAGCCTCAGCTGTAGACAAGGCTACAATGTGTTGCTTCTTAGATGCCCAAGATACTAGACAGCCACCAAAGAATTGACAATAGCCACTAGTGCTTTTTCTCTCTACTCGACACCCAGCATAATCTGCATCAGTGTAGGCTAGAAGTTCTAACTCACACTTGGCAGGATACCAAAGACCTAGCTCTTGGGTGCCTAGTAAATACCTAAAAATCCTTTTCACAGATTTAAGATGTGATTCTTTAGGATTAGCCTGAAATCTAGAGTATAAACACACTACAAATTGAATATCAGGCCTAGATGCTATAAGATATAGAAGGGATCCGATCATACCTCTATATAGCCTTTGGTCCACTGGTTTACCTTGAGGATCTTCATCTAAACTGGTTGAGGTACCCATTGGAGCAGCTATTTCCTTGAGGTTATCCATCTTGTACTTCTTCAATAAATCCCTTATGTACTTGGACTGAGAGATGAAAGTTCCATCTTTTGACTGTGTCACCTGCAGTCCAAGAAATAATTTGAGCTCACCCATTGAACTTATTTCAAACTCATTAGTCTGTATCTGAGAGAATTCCTCACACAATTTGGGTTAGTTGACCCAAAGACAATGTCATTCACATAAATTTGAATGATAAGAATATCTGAATGACTTACCTTAGTAAACAGGGTTTGATCAACTACACCTCTTGTGAAGTTCTTATCAGTGAAGAATTTGCTCAACCTGTCATACCAAGCTCTAGGAGCTTGCTTAAGACCATAGAGAGCTTTTCAAAGTTTATACACATGATTGGGGAAGTCTAAACATTCAAAGCCAGGAGGCTGCCTCACATAGGCATCCTCACTGATTTCCCCATTCAGAAAAGTAGATTTTACATCCATCTGCTGAAGATTTATTCCTAGGGAACATGCATAAGCCAATAAGATTCTGATAGCTTCTAACCTGGCTACAGGGGCAAAAGGCTCTTCAAAGTCAATTCCAAGTTCTTGGTTATACCCCTGAGCTACAAGTCTGGCCTTATTTTTAATGACATTCCCTGATTCATCAGTTTTATTTCTGAATACCCATTTAGTCCCTATGACTGTTTCATGATCAGGAGGTGAAACCAAGTGCCACACCTTATTCCTATCAAATTGATTGAGCTCTTCATGCATGGCATTAATCCAATGCACATCCTTAAGAGCACAGTCAATGGACTTGGGTTCTACATTTGATATAAAGGCATATGCATTCAATTCATTTTGAATTCTTAAGTGGCCTCTAGTCCTAGGAGGATCATGCAAATTGCCAATCACATTATCTACAGGATGATCTTTTAGATATCTAATGTTGACAATTTCATTATCATGATTTTCATTTACCTCCCCCTGAACTGTAGGCTCTTCTTCATTAAGCTTTTCATTTCCTTCCTCATCTTCGGATTTGTCTGCAGGATTTCCTTCTTTCAGAATATCACCATTGTCTTCATTCCTGCATTGACCAATATTAGACTTTACCAAAGATTCATAAAAAATAATATGTGGAGATTCTTCAACAGTTTTGGAATTCAGATTATACACTCTATATGCTCGGGTGTTTTCAGAGTAACCAAGAAAAATTCCTGGTTCACCTTTAGGTTCAAATTTATCAAGGTCTCTTTTATCATTTATATGAATAAAATATTTACAACCAAAAACCTTGAAATGAGCAATAGAAGGTTTCTTACCCTTTATGATCTCATAGGGTGTTTTCTGGGTAGAAGATCTTACCATGGCTCTGTTAATTACATAACAGGCAGTATTTACTGCTTCAGCCCAGAACTTCTTTGGCAGACCACCTTCAACCAAGAGTGTACGACCCATCTCCACCAAGGTTCTGTTCCTCCTCTCCACAACTCCATTCTGCTCGGGTGTCCTTGGTGAGGAGTACTTGTGATGAATTCCATTTGACCTGCAAAATCCATCAAACTGTGGGTTTTCAAACTCACCTCCATGATCAGTTAAAATATTTTCAATTTTCTGATTTTTCTTAAGACAGAACTCTTGGAATTCTGAGAATGCATCACTTTTATGTGATAAGAAATATACCCAAATATACCTAGAGAAGTCATCTACCATGACAAACCCATACTTCCTCCCTGATAAGCTGACAGACCTGGTTGGCCCAAAAAGGTCCATGTGTATCAGCTCATAGGGTTTAGAAGACATATTTTTTATTCTAGATTTAAATGACTTTCTAGTTAACTTTGACTGAGTGCATGCATCACAGATTTTATTTTCTTTCTTAAAGGAAACTTCAGGAAGTCCTCTAACCATGCTATGCTTATTCAGTTTATGCAATACAGTGTAACTAGCATGGCCTAACCTACGATGCCATAAAAATGCTAAGTCCTCTCTGCTAACAGTAAGGCATAGGTTAGAATGTTGTATATCATCTAAGTCTATCATGTAAGTGTTATTTATCCTTTTACCAGAAAATTTAACAGTTTTGGAATCAAGTTCAAAAACTTTGCAGCATTGAGAATCAAAAAGAACTTTGCATCCTTTATCACATAGTTGGCTGATGCTAAGTAAATTATATGTTAAACCTTCAACCAACATGACATCTTCAATGCAACAGGTAGTACACTTACCTACCTTACCTGTCCCAACAATCTTACCCTTTGTGTTGCTACCAAAGGTGACAAGGCCTCCTTGTTTCTCTGTTAGCATGCAGAACTTGGCCTTATTGATAAGTCTCCATTTCTTATGATAATACATCGCATAAACACCATTTTATGTGCATATAATTAGGTAATTATGCATATTTCATAGTTAACCTCAACTCCACATTTAAATTGGAGCTTTCACGTAAATTGATTAATTCAATTATCTTATTTAATAATAAATTAAAGTTGAGGGCCATGATCATTAATTCTCCATTGCATAATCATGAGCATTTGAGATTTATGTGCACATTGTGGTAATTTGTATGGACTAAAGTGCAATTATGTGTGTGTAGGACACCGAAGGTAATTACAAAAGAAGTTGGGGGCAAAAGGGTCATCACCATTTTGACCAAGTCAAATAAAGAATTCAAATTATTTTGATTGGAGGGAAAGGAAAGTTCAAAATTTCGAATTCAAAGTTTGAAAAGGAGGAATCCAAACTTTAAGTTTGGAAAGGAGGAAAAGGACATCCAAAATTTGAATTAAAGGAGAGACATGATGAGCCTTGGGAAATGGGGTGCCTAAAGTCCAAGAAAGGGGGTGCCCACCTACTTTTACTCTTCCCCATGCATCATATTCCATTTGAATCTTAGCCATCCATCTCCTTTTGATATAATCTCCACCCTCTATCTACCAAACTTTCCCTATAAATAGCCCATGGTAAGGAGGAGAAGGAGAGTTTTTTCTTTGAGCAATCTTTCACTCTCCCTCTTTCTCTCCCAACCTTAGGCCTCCGGTTGCTCCCATTTTGTCCTCCACAACTCCCCTTTCATGGCGGCGTGCACATCAAGACGGGCGACGTTCCAAGGCTCGTGACGTGGACGGCGACGGCTTCTTCATCCACCTGTTCCCACGGTGATCTCTTTCAAGGCGGAGTGATCCTCTCCAAGGCTCGGCGAGGAGGAGACGACGGCGTCATCACCATTGCTACTCCATCTTCACACCTTAGGCTCCTCTTTTTGTTATTACTTTAGTTTTATTTCACTTCATTGTAATCTCATTGTGCCATTAGTGTAAACTTATTTCACATTTCATGTACTCTTCCTTTTAAGTTAATGAAAGTTGCTCTCTTGATCTAGTTCTTGCTCTTCTTCCCTCTCTATCTCTTTCTTCTATATTTTCTTTCCACTTCATACAATTATTTTTCATAGCATAAGCGCATAGTCATGGTGTTTTCAATTAAGTGTTAGAATCATTCTTTGTTTCCTCACTTTTCTTCAAACAATCAAATCACAAATATTTTCCAAAGGAGTCCAAAGTTTTTAACTCTAAAAATCTATTCTTCCTTGTGGATTCGACCCGTGCTTGTCCGAATACTACATTCTCTTTTGATCATTTTGTGCGAGTGCGGTTTTAAGATTGTTATACGCATGGTTTAAACGACGAACTTTCGCGTTATCAATTTTTGGCGCCGTTGCCGGGGAGGAATGGTGATTTTTGACTTAAGAACTTTATTTTCCTTATGTATATAGTGTACTAATAAAGTTCTCTTTTCTTATTTTTACAGGAAAAAAGAAAAAAAAAGAAGCAACTTGAAAATTCAAAAAAAAATTTAGAGGTAAGTCTCCACCTTTTCCTTAGTCTTTTTGTCATTCATTGTGAAAAAAAAAAAGAACGGGGGAACGCTTTTCAAGTAAGTATCCAAACTTTTCCTCCTTCATTTTAATTTCATTTCTCTACATTTTATATCTTGTGGTTAGATAGGTTCACTAAATAAAAACATAAAAAAAGGCATCACTTGAACTTCAATAAAAATCTTCATTGCAAGAGTAGAAATCACACCTTCATGTTCTAAGTCATGCATCATTTAGGATAGAAGCTCTTTTTCTTTATTATCTAATTGTTGTTAATTACATTGTTGAAGATTGCGGGAGGCAAGGTGAGTACTCTAACTTTTCCAAAAGCATGCTCATGCATTTTCATGCTTGCATAGAACCCCTTGTTTGAACTTACTTTGTTGCATATCATTTCAAAATATCTTAAGGGCAACACCCATAAGCAAGATAAGGTGGGGATTTCATCACCCTTCCTTAGCCCACAAATCATAATACTCTTGCATCTTTGCATCACCTAGACCTCAAATAAAATTCAGTAGACATTGGCCCTAGGTTCACACTGTGGTTCTTGTGTTATTTGGGCTTACCCTCTTATGAAAACCGGTGCCTAAGGCAAGACGGTCGGATGGCAAACGCCTTAAGCGGGCTAGTGGTTTGGCATAATTAGGTCCCTACGAAAGTAGGGGGAACCTCCCACTACCCCACCCCTTACCTGGCCGGTGGAAATATTGAGGGTGAACTTAAGTTTCACGTTAGCCATTTTGTGAAACCCAATTTGTAGGTGTAGGTCACATCTAGGACATTAAGTAATTTGTGTGACAACTTGTTTGTGTTCGCATAAAAAAAATAAAAATAAAAATAAAAATAAAAATAAAAACAAAAATAAAATATCATCTTCTCTCTCTTCGTCTTAATTTGAGTAAAATAAAAAAATAAAAAAAAATAAAAATAAAAATCATCATAAAAAATTTTCTCCCATCTCTCATCTTTAACCTTGGTTTATGCAAGGGAGAAGATCTCAACACCGTGACTTAGTTGAGCCCATTAGTGAGATTGAGCGATTCATTTTTAATCCGGCTCAAAATCAAACCCAACCTATGGCTGAACAACACCAATTAGGGGTGCCCAAACAGATGAAGGAATATTTCATTCCTTCAAATTATCAGCCATCCACTTGTATCCAACTGCCTAATGTCCCTGCTTTGCACTATGAGATCAAATCTAGCACCATCCAGATGCTCCCATCCTTTTATGGGAAGACCAATGAAGATCCCTATAAACATATGGATGAATTTCTAGAAATTTGTTCCACTGTGAAAATTCAAAATTTCACAGATGATGCTCTCCGCTTGACCTTATTCTCGTTCTCACTTAAGGACAAAGCCAAATACTGGCTAGGGACCTTAGGGAAACCTATTGGCACATGGGCAGATATGCAGCATGAGTTCCTTAAGAAGTTTTACCCCATCGGTAGAACCAACACCATGAGACGTGCAATCACAGGATTCGCGCAACTCCCAAATGAACAAATACATGAATCATGGGAGAGATTAAAGGAACTCCTCAGAAAATGCCCACATCATGGGCTTTCCAAATGGCAAATAGTGCAAGCTTTCTATGAGGGCTTAGATGATCAAGTTAGGCAGATTGTGGATGCATCATGTGGTGGAGCCTTTATGAGTAAGAGTGAAGATGAGGCATATGCCTTATTTGAAATGTTGAGTGATAATTCAATCAACCATGCTTCCTTATCCTCATATGAGAGAACCATTGGGCCTTCTAAATGGGCCGGGATGTATCGGGTAGAACCTGATGCTAGAGTGGATGTGAATTTTATCCATCAAAAATTGGACAAGGTCGACATCATGGCCCAAAAGCTAGAACATGTTGATATGCTGGCCCATAAGTTAGACCAGCTCCTGGCCCAAAACAAACAAGAAACCACCATCTCAACTACGTCCAACCCATACCTGGACCCAACACATCATGAGACGTGTGCTTTATGTGCTAGCTCGGACCATCATGTGTCTGATTGCCCAACAGCAGCCCAATTGCCATCTTTTATACAGGAGCAAGTCCAAGTAGCCCAGGGGTTCTCTAAACCCAACTATGACCCATTTTCTAACACCTATAATCCGGGCTGGAGGAATCACCCCAATTTCAATTGGAGAAATCAACAAGCTCCTAATCAACCGACAATCTCCTCCGCATCTCAAGCTTACAAACCACCGATCCAACACCAATTCCAAGCTCAACCACCATTTCAAGGAAATGCTTATGGTCGAGGACCGCAAGCCCAACAACCACTTCCCCGATTCAACCAGGGTCAGGCCCCATACCAACCTCCTCAGCTTAATTACGGGCAGTCTTCCAATTCTCAACAAACCTATCAACCTCCTCTGCAACACCACCAAGACTCCCAAACTGATGATAGATTCCATCAGTTACAACAACTAATTCTGGCCCAAAATCAATCCTTCCAACAAACTATTCAAGCCCAAAGTCAATCTTTCCAACAGACCCTCCAAGCCCACCAGCAAACCATCTCTAAGTTGGAGACTCAATTGGGCCAATTGGCTAAAGCCACCATGAGAAGGGAAGTGGGCCAATTGCCAAGTCAGCCCATTGCCAACCCACGAAATAATCCTCCGGGCTTCCCACAACCAAACTTCCCCATTAACCAGCCAATTCCTCCTCTCCTCCAGCACCCATCAGGTCAAATACCACAAAAAGGCCTACAACTCGAAAATGCAAAAGCAATTTCGACCTTAAGAAGTGGTAAAGTCCTCGAAGATCCTCAAGGGTCCACTCCTAGTTCATCAGTCCAGGCCCCTGACATATCTTCTGATAGTGAGGAGGAGCCCAGCCAGGAAGAGGATGTCAAGGGAAAGAGGAAAATAGAGGAAGGGCCTAGCACTTACCAACCTACAGTGCCATTTCCTAATGCCTTAAAGCCCAAAAAGAAACAACCAGCCCATAATGAGGAGATGATGGAGCTCTTCAAACAAGTACATATCAACATCCCTCTCCTCGATGCCATCAAACATGTCCCGGCCTATGCTAGATTCTTAAAAGAAATGTGCACTCCTAGGCGGGAGCCACGAGTGACCCCGGAAAAGGTTCGGCTTCCTGAGAACGTTAGTGCCGTAGTCCTCAACCAACTTCCAAGGAAGTTAAAGGACCCTGGAGCACCCCTTATCTCTTGCAACATTGGGGGTGTGACCTTTGATAAGGCTCTCCTTGATTTAGGAGCCAGTGTGAATTTACTTCCCACCTCCATCTATGAGCAGTTTGACATCGGTGAGCTCAAGCCTACACCCATTATTCTCCAGCTCGCCGATAGATCAATCAAGACTCCAAAGGGCCTTATTGAGGATGTCATTATTAAAGTGAATGAGTGCTACTTCCCTGCCGACTTTCTTATTTTGGACATGGTTTCTCCCCAAGAAATCAAGCATACTCCTATCATTTTGGGTAGACCATTTTTAGCCACGGCTAGGGCTAATATAGATTGTGCTTCAGGAGTTATGGACATATCTTTTGGGGATCAGAAAGTCAGCATCAACATTTTCAAGGCATCTAAATTTTATGATCAAAAAGAAGATTGCTATGTTGTTGACACCATTGAGGAGTTATTGGAGATTGAAGGGGACAGTAGGACCAGAATAAGAGAAGAAGTTGACATCCTGTCAACTCAACTTAGGACATGGCCCCCAGTTGAACCTTTACCTCAGCTTAAATCTGAACCAGCTCTTCCCTCTTTGCAATCCCCTCCTCAGGTTGAACTAAAACCATTGCCGGCCTCCCTTAAGTATGCATTCCTAGGCCCAGACCAAACCTTGCCCGTCATCATAGCAAGTGACCTTGAACCTAAGCATGAGGAGAAACTAGTTGAGGTCCTTAAATCTCATAAGGGGGCTATAGGTTGGTCTGTCGCTGATCTTAAAGGGATTAGTCCATCCATTTGTCAGCACCATATTTATATGGAGGAGAATGCAAAACCGAGCAGAGACATGCAGAGGAGATTAAATCCACACATGAAGGAGGTGGTCAAAAATGAGGTGGTCAAGTGGTTAGATGCCGGAATCATCTACCCAATTTCTGATAGTCAGTGGGTCAGTGCAACACAAATAGTCTCCAAGAAATCAGGACTGACTGTGATCACCAATGATCAAGAGGAGTTGATACCTACTAGGTTGACCACGGGATGGAGGGTCTGCATTGATTATAGGAAGCTCAACTCTATGACAAAGAAGGACCATTTCCCCCTCCCATTCATTGACCAAATTTTGGAAAAATTAGCAGGGCAAAAATACTTCTATTTTCTAGATGGGTATTCTGGGTACAATCAGGTGGCTATCTACCCAGAAGATCAAGAAAAAACCACATTTACATGTCCCTACGGAACATTTACTTTTCGGAGAATGCCCTTTGGATTATGTAATGCGCCTGCCACATTTCAAAGATGCATGTTAGCAATTTTTTCTGACATGGTGGGCAACTTTTTAGAAGTTTTCATGGATGATTTCTCCATTTTTGGGGATACATTTGATTCCTGCCTTGATCACTTAGCCAAAGTAATGAAGAGATGCATTGACACTAATCTTATCCTCAGTTGGGAAAAGAGCCATTTCATGGTTAAAGAAGGTATTGTTCTAGGGCACATAGTGTCGGCAAGAGGAATTGAAGTAGATAAAGCCAAAGTTGATCTCATTGCCAAACTGCCACCACCCACCTCAGTAAAACAAATCCGATCATTCCTGGGTCATGCCGGCTTCTATCGCCGGTTCATCCAAGACTTCTCCAAAGTCGCTAGACCTCTCACTAATCTGCTGGCTAAGGAAGTCCCATTCCATCTTGACCAATCATGTCTTGAGGCTTTCGAATCATTGAAAATGGTATTGACCAATGCCCCAATCTTACAAACTCCTAATTGGTCATTACCTTTTGAAATTATGTGTGATGCCTCGGATTATGCTTTAGGTGCTGTTTTAGGGCAAAGGGTAGACAAAAAGCCTGTGGTGATTTACTATGCGAGTCGCACACTCGCTGATGCCCAACTTAGGTACACCACAACAGAAAAGGAGTTACTTGCTGTTGTCTTTGCCCTTGAAAAGTTTCGGTCCTATCTGCTAGGGGCCAAAGTCATTGTGTTCTCTGACCACTCAGCTCTCAGACACCTGCTGTCTAAAAAAGATGCCAAACCAAGGTTGATTAGATGGATCCTTTTATTACAAGAATTTGATTTGGAAATTCGGGATAAAAAAGGAAGTGAAAATGTTGTTGCAGATCACTTGTCCCGAATTATCACATCAGACACCACACCCTTACAAGACTCATTTCCAGATGAGCACCTCCTTAGTGTATCTCACATTCCACCCCCATGGTATGCACACATTGTCAATTACTTAGCCGTGAAAAAAATTCCTGAAGGTTGGTCTAAACATAAAAAAGACCGCTTCTTTGCTAAACTCAAATACTTCTTTTGGGAAGACCCTGAGCTATTCCATTTAGGACCAGACCAAATCATTCGGAGGTGTGCCCCTGAAGGTGAGCAACAAAGCATTTTGACATTTTGCCACACCTTAGCTTGTGGGGGGCATTTTTCAAGTAAGAAAACGACAGCGAAAGTTTTACAGAGTGGGTTCTACTGGCCCATAATATTTAAAGATGCATTCGAATTTTGCAAATCTTGTGAGCGCTGTCAGGCTATGGGAAACATGTCACGCAGGGACATGATGCCTTTAAACCCTATCCTGGTTGTGGAAATTTTTGATGTATGGGGAATTGACTTCATGGGACCGTTTCCACCATCTTTTGGTCATGAGTACATTTTGGTGGCAGTGGATTACGTGTCTAAGTGGATAGAAGCTATAGCCACAAGGACTAATGATCACAAAATTGTCATGAAATTTGTTCGCAAGAACATTTTCTCTCGATTTGGATGTCCGAGGGCTATCATTAGTGATGGGGGTTCACATTTCATCCATTCTCAATTCCGGGCTTTGCTTCGGAAGTATGGGATAACACATAAGATTGCTACCCCCTATCATCCCCAGACTAGTGGCCAGGTGGAGGTTTCTAATAGGGAGATCAAGAACATTTTGCAAAAGTCTGTCCGGCCCGATAGGAAAGATTGGTCAGAAAGATTAGATGATGCTTTATGGGCCTATCGGACCGCCTATAAAACTCCCATTGGCATGTCCCCTTATAGGCTTATTTTTGGAAAGCCATGTCATTTGCCAGTCGAATTGGAACATAGGGCCTATTGGGCAATCAAACAATTCAATCTTGATTTAGCACAGGCTAGTTCCTATAGAGCCCTTCAACTGAATGAGTTAGAAGAACTTCGCAATGAAGCCTATGAGAACTCTAGGATTTATAAAGCCCAGACAAAAGCATTCCATGATAAGCACATTTCACGAAAAACTTTTCAAATCAACCAAAAGGTCTGGCTTTTTAACTCTAGGCTGCGATTATTCCCAGGCAAATTGAAATCTCGATGGGATGGACCATATGTAGTAATTAAAATATTTGACCATGGTGCAGTAACAATTCTTGATCCTAAAACTGGTCAAACTTTCACTGTCAATGGTCAACGTTTGAAACCTTACATTGAAAATCTTCCAATGCTGCAGGAGGACTCTCTCAGGCTGAGTGACCCATTGTGAGCTATATTGTGTCTGGCTGAAGACGTTAAACTTAGCGCTTCTTGGGAGGCAACCCAATTATCCTGTCTCTTTTTTTAAAAAAAAATTTTTTTTTTTGATTGATTTTCTTATTTTGTCTAAGGAGCATGGAGCATGGAGCAATATTTCTTTGATGACGACATCTCTCTCTCAGGTCGTATCTATCCTTCCCTCTACTTTTTATGGCTTTATTTCATTTCTATATCTTACTCATGCCATTAGGGACAATGTCACCTAAGTTGGGGGGTAACTTGAGCTTGAATTTCCTCAAAATAATTACAACCTTTCATCACACCTCTAACAAGTGTTTCATGTTCATATTTTATGATGAGAAACTTTTCTTAGAATGATATGACTTAGAGTCTTACATGTGAAAGTTGCACATTAAAGGGATGAATTAATTGGTTATGTCTTTAGCCTTTTCCTCAGAATATACCTGAAAATTCTATTGAACTTGCACACAATTGCACAATAACAAGATCGGTGGATGACAAACATTAGGATGATGAGAATTTTACTTGACACTTAGGTGGTGATGAATATTATGCCCATTCGTTGAACATAATCGTGAGGAAAAAGCTACCTGCCAAAAAAAAAACATATGGAAAATGCCCCTGAACTTAGTAACCGGGCCTGCTTCTCCTAAGGCAAGAGTTGAGGTTCGCGTCAAACGGCGAAGGGATGTGCAGCACCGTGTGTCAAAAAAAAAAGAGATAAAAAAAAGAAGTATAAACTGGCAGAGTGAAGCTACCTGTAATTCGAGAAGCTCAATTCAAGAGGTGGGCAGAATTGAAAATCATCTTTAAGTGAAAGGTAGAAGACTCATTCATCTAGATTGTTTGGAAGTCACTAGTCAAGTTATATCACTCATACACAAAGAGATATTTAATTTTGAGTGTATCCTGAGGAAAGGTGTAAACACATGGACTGATGAAATTTATACCAAATGCATTCTACTTGAACTTGTAATACTCCAAAGTCTAAATCATTATGCATAATGTTCTTGCCATGATCTATGACACATGAGTATTTGCTAGTCCTAATTTTATAATTGTTTACATTGCTAAGGGACTAACAATGTTCAAGTTGGGGGGTGTGATAAGTCTCCATTTCTTATGATAATACATCGCATAAACACCATTTTATGTGCATATAATTAGGTAATTATGCATATTTCATAGTTAACCTCAACTCCACATTTAAATTGGAGCTTTCACGTAAATTGATTAATTCAATTATCTTATTTAATAATAAATTAAAGTTGAGGGCCATGATCATTAATTCTCCATTGCATAATCATGAGCATTTGAGATTTATGTGCACATTGTGGTAATTTGTATGGACTAAAGTGCAATTATGTGTGTGTAGGACACCGAAGGTAATTACAAAAGAAGTTGGGGGCAAAGGGGTCATCACCATTTTGACCAAGTCAAATAAAGAATTCAAATTATTTTGATTAGAGGGAAAGGAAAGTTCAAAATTTGGAATTCAAAGTTTGAAAAGGAGGAATCCAAACTTTAAGTTTGGAAAGGAGGAAAAGGACATCCAAAATTTGAATTAAAGGAGAGACATGATGAGCCTTGGGAAATGGGGTGCCTAAAGTCTAAGAAAGGGGGTGCCCACCTACTTTTACTCTTCCCCATGCATCATATTCCATTTGAATCTTAGCCATCCATCTCCTTTTGATATAATCTCCACCCTCTATCTACCAAACTTTCCCTATAAATAGCCCATGGTAAGGAGGAGAAGGAGAGTTTTTTCTTTGAGCAATCTTTCACTCTCCCTCTTTCTCTCCCAACCTTAGGCCTCCGGTTGCTCCCATTTTGTCCTCCACAACTCCCCTTTCATGGCGGCGTGCACATCAAGACGGGCGACGTTCCAAGGCTCGTGACGTGGACGGCGATGGCTTCTTCATCCACCTGTTCCCACGGTGATCTCTTTCAAGGCGGAGTGATCCTCTCCAAGGCTCGGCGAGGAGGAGACGACGGCGTCATCACCATTGCTACTACCATCTTCACACCTTAGGCTCCTCTTTTTGTTATTGCTTTAGTTTTATTTCACTTCATTGTAATCTCATTGTGCCATTAGTGTAAACTTATTTCACATTTCATGTACTCTTCCTTTTAAGTTAATGAAAGTTGCTCTCTTGATCTAGTTCTTGCTCTTCTTCCCTCTCTATCTCTTTCTTCTATATTTTCTTTCCACTTCATACAATTATTTTTCATAGCATAAGCGCATAGTCATGGTGTTTTCAATTAAGTGTTAGAATCATTCTTTGTTTCCTCACTTTTCTTCAAACAATCAAATCACAAATATTTTTCAAAGGAGTCCAAAGTTTTTAACTCTAAAAATCTATTCTTCCTTGTGGATTCGACCCGTGCTTGTCCGAATACTACATTCTCTTTTGATCATTTTGTGCGAGTGCGGTTTTAAGATTGTTATACGCATGGTTTAAACGACGAACTTTCGCGTTATCACTTATCTCCTGTCATATGCCTAGAGCAGCCACTATCCAAGTACCACAAATTGTTCTTGGCTGCCAGGCATACTTGCATACACAATCAGGTAGAGAAGTTTGGAACCCAAGACTGATTGGGCTCCAGAGAAGATGAAAAGTAATTAAAACAAGAAAGCAGACTTTTAGGAATCCACATTTGTTTGAAACAGTTCTGTTCAGTGGATTTTCCAGATTTCTTTTTGTTATCCTTTTTCTTGTTGACACTAGCATGATTATTTACAGATTGATTATTTCTGTGCCAGTGCCTTGGCCAGGGTGTATTCACGAAATTTTGGCCATAGTAATCGTTGGGCTGGCTGTGGAAATGTTGGTTCCTAGGTGTCCAAGAGCCATACCCATTAACCCAATTTCTAGTGTAAGGTTTATAGGACTGTGTAGCCTGATGTCCATAACCTGTAAACCTTCCTTGAGTCCTAGTCCATCCTGACCTATTTGGATAGGTTGACTGTGCAAAGAAGTGGGACTGGGCTCTAGGTTGGTAGAAATGTTTGGGTTGAGCTCTAAAAGCATTCTGCCTCCCTTGCACCTTGGACCCTGCTGACCTATTCATAGGGGTGTATTGGGTCTTCTTCAGAGGTGGTGGTGATGGTGGAGACTTGGTGACCTTAACATGGGGTTTATAAGACTGTGTAGGTTGACCCCTAACCCGAGACTGAGCTTTGGGATTTTTCTTGGATGTGCTAGCTCTACTAGGCTCACTCAGCTTTTGTTTGCCCTTCTCCTCAGCACTGGGCTTTTTCAGATTTACAGCTTTGTTCACTGAAATGTTTGACTTCATGTGGATTAGAGGTCCTTTCTCTTTTTGTGCGATAAATGAAATAGTTTTCATTCCAAAGTTTTTTGTTGCACTAGAATTAAATCCAAGGCCCTCTTTTCTGAAGTTGACTTTTGACCCTAACAAAGCATTTAGGTTATCTGAACCTTGGGTCATTTTTTCAATAGTTTTAAGCTTGTCCTCATTATCATTTTGAATGTCTTCAATGGTTTTTTTCAGTTCTGTATTCACACTTAGGACAACTTGATATTTTTCATTCACAATTTTTATCTCACTTTCATATTTCTGAATTTTCAACTTCCATTCATCAGCTTCTTTTTCTAACCTCTCATTATCTTCTTTAGAGGCTTTTGACTCATTCTTGATTTCTTCTAATTCAGAACATGTGAGTTTGAGTTTATTATTCTCAGATTCAAGACATGCAATTTTATCAGTTAGAGTTGTATCATTTTGCATGGAGTTAATCTTTCTTCTTAGATGCATGTTTTCCCTTCTAATGTCATCTACTTTATCAGCTATTTCATGATAGGTATCTACCCAATCAGCAATAGTAAAATTATCGAATCGAGAAGTTACCTCATCTGAATCCTCCTCTCTGTCTTCAGAGCTTGTTGCCATAAGGCAAATGGGCTTTTCAGATTCGGCTTCACTGTCAGAGGTATTACTCAAGGAGCCGTCATCTTCATCACTCCAGGTACTCACCATAGCTTTCCCTTTCATGTTCCTCTTCTTTGACTTGTCCTTGTATTTCTGATTCTCTGGACAGTCAGCTTTGAGATGGCCTGTCTTCCTGCATTGATAACAAGTATTAGTTTCAATTTTCTTTGCAGGGTTATGTTTATACCTTTTATCCCTTCGACCGCCACTATACTTCTTTTGGCTGAATCGTCCTCCTTCTTTCCTGAGGAACCGCCTGAACTCTCTGGTGATCATTGCCATCTCAGTACGAGTTATATCTTGTTCATTCAGGCTCTCCTCGGATGATGATCCACTAGAGCTGGATCTGCTGGACTTGCTGGATTTGCTGGCACCGGCTTTCAGAGCGATTGGCTTCTTCTTCTTTTCAGCTTCCTCTATCTTTGGCAGATTAATCTCATATGCCATCAACGAGCCAATTAGCTCATCTGCCCTTGTATTTCGTAAATCCCTTGACTCCTCCATTACTGTAGCTTTAGTATGCCAAGCATGAGTCAGGGAACACAATATCTTCCTCACTACATCGTATTCTGTCTGAGCCTTCCCGAGACCTCTAAGACCATTTGTGATGATAGTTAATCGAGAGTACATCTCCTTGATGGTCTCATTTAGCTTCATCTTGAAGGCTTCATATTCTGACACAAGGAAATTAGCCTTCGTCTCTCTAACCTGAGAAGTCCCTTCATGAATAACTTCCAGTGCATCCCACATCTCCTTAGCTGAGCTGCAAGCTGATACTCGAGAAAATTCCGTGGGGTGCAGAGAGCATTGAATAGCGTTTATGGTGCTCCAGTTTAGAGTAGACCTTCTGATCTCCTCCTTGGTCCAGACTACCTCATTAAGGGACATCTCATAAGGTCCCTTGCTGACTACCTTCCAGATCTCATAACCCTTCGCCCTCAAAAATACTTGCATACGGTTCTTCCAATATGCATAGTTAGATCCATCGAAGAAAGGGGGCTTGGTGGTTGAGTGTCCTTCAGCGATCATCCCTCGAGCATCCATCTGTACCTTCCTCTTCGGACTGTAAGTCCCTATAGAAGAGTTAGGCTCTGATACCAACTGTTATGTTAGATGGACGCAGTCTATTACCACTGAGAGTGGATCTAGAGGGGGGTGAATAGATCTAATGTCTAATTTTAGAACACAATTGAACTCTAATGTGGAATTTCAACAAGCAACTGTTGAACGACAGAAGGAACACTATGAAATCACACAAACCACAAGCAATCACACAGTAGACACCGATCTTTAAGGTGGTTCGATCTCAATTCAGAGATCTACGTCCACCCCACACTCCAACTGGAATGTGGATCCTGCTGACTCACAGCTTGAACAGCTGGGCTTCACAGCTTACCAACAGACCACTGATACACAGCTTCGCTGGGCTTTACAGCTTGCCGACCAGAGGAACAAATCCTCTGCAACCGCTGGGCGATACAGCTTAGCCATCCGAGACCTGGTCTCGCCTGCTGAGGATTACAGCTTCACCTATCCAGTGGAAACCTCCACTGCAATTGCTGGCTCACAGCTTGATAACAAAAGGGTTTCAAAAATAGTAAAGATAGAAACAAATGAAATGGAAAACCAAAACGAATGTAGCTCAATTGAGCAGTATCAGCTCTGGTATCTGAACCAAGAGACTGATTTACAAGACTTTGAAAAGACTCTCTCAACTCAACTCTCTCAATCTTCTCTTCTCTCTTTCTCTTCTTCTCTCTGAATCTGCTTCTCTCTTTTTCTTCTTCTATGTGGATCGTGCAGGCGCTCACTCTCTATTCTTTTCTCTTAGCTCTGGATGCTTCTATTCGATCAGCCTTCTTCTGAGGAAGAAGACTTCCTTTTATACCAGCAGCAGATTGGATAGGGCGTGTGGCTTCCACATTTCCCGCCCAGAGAATTCGCCAGATCCGAGGAATTTTGACCACATGGCAGCATCCTGGCTGGGCTGCTTCCACGTGTCATAATCTGGGCACCTCGTCCTTCCTTGGATCACTAGCCAATCCTTCATCTTTGCACTTTAGTCCCTGTCAGTCAGTCGAAAGGAACTTATCAGTTTAATGTCGACACTTTGTATAGACTTCATAGTATGCAATGCAGACATTGTATAGACTTGCTGAAGTGTAATGCAATGTGCAGACTTTGATCGTAGTTAAAGACAGCAATGTGCAGACTTTGTGCAATGTATGGACTTGCGTTCAGCAGCAATGTATAGACTTGAACACATGCATGCTATACGATGTACAGACTTCCTATATGAAGGCAACCGCTGGAGCATGTATAGACTTCATATATGCAGTGCTATGGCATGTGCAGATTTCATATATTCAAGATTGAGGTGTGTACAGGCTTAGTGAATGCAACACTGAAGCATGTACAGACTTCACGTATGCAAGACTATGAACATTACACATGGATGTACTGACTTACTACTTTCGAATGTGCATACTTGAGTAGCATTCAGCAGCCAATGTATAGACATGCAGACTTGTGCAGACTACGTGCAATGCATGAAGCAGTGTATAGACTTGGAGTGCAATGTGCAACCAATGTACATACTTTGCAATGCCTAGTGTTAAAGCATGAGAGCACAATGCATCATGTACAGACTATGCGTTATGCAACCAGACGATGTCTAGACTTGCTCATGACTGTCTAGACTCTGCATGCGTGCTATAGCAATGTGCAGACTTGCTGACAAAGCGCTGTGCAGACTCTGCGTGCCACAATGTGCAGACTTGCGAGTGTGTGACATGCCACAATGTGCAGACTTTGTGCCCCGCCTTGGTGTCTGCTTTACAAGGGAGTGACACGGAGTGGAATGAATTGGAATAGAATGAATGAAGTGGAATGAAGTGGGAGCGAGCTGAAAAGTAGACGCCAAGGTGTGATGAGACACGCAATCAACACCACCTGATATAAATTTGATCAAAAGCTCGAAATGTAGCAATCTTGAGAAGGTTCAATGAAAGCAACAGTTGTTTGGATAAAGGAGGGAGTGTGCACGCGGGCACAAAGGAGTATAAAAGAAGGCGATCAACTTCCAGTGCAGGGGAAGTATCCCAGATCATAAACCTGTAGGTTTCACCATTGGAGATCAGTTACCAGCTAATGTGGACGTGCTGCAACCAAGGTGGATCTAAGGAAATGTTGTCCCGTTGAATTGGTAAGCAAGAGGGGGGTGAATTGATTGCCACCAAATAAAAATTAATTGGATGAGGGATAAGATCGAAAATAATCTTCGATAACAATACTGACCCAAGGTAGTGCGAACAGACAGGAAAACGTGAAACACACACACTAAGACCCGCCAATTGATCTTACAGATGCAAATGATGAACGTGTTAAGAATAATAATACCAGAGCGTAACACACATCAAGCAGATACCACAAGCAAACACATAAAGAGGCAAACCACAGGAGACGATAATTTTTTAGGTGGTTCGGATGCACCCAAGTGCGATCCTACATCCACCCCTCTCAACTCGAGAGGATTCCACTATCACCACGCTGCGTAAATGCAGCAAGAACACACACACGAGGTCAAGGACCCCAAAACACACGTGCCTTCTCAAGAGCGACAAGAGGCGCCCATACTCGGAGACAAGATCTCCACTTACACACACAAATATATCTTGAGAGTTTGTAAAACTAGATTCAGATGTATACAATAAGCTCAAATAAAAATAGAACATGCATTGATATAATTTCCCCCTCGATATATCACTGAATCCTTGGCTTGGAGTGATGAGGCAAAACTGTTCGATGAAGCTTCTTGCTGATGACAAGTAGATGATGATGAAGACTATGCCTGGATGAAGGATTTAATGAGGGAGCACCTTCAGAACTCAAGTCCACAAGTTGGGAGGACGTTCTCCTCCTCTTCTCTTGCAGTTCTCTCCCTAGGCTGTGTTCAACGGTGACTCTCCTTGGAATGGGCACTCAAAACACGTGTGCTGCCTCTCCTTCCCTCTTCGATGGGACGCCCTAATCATTGGCTTTTATACTCCACACAACAACCTCTGAAAAGCTAAAAAAATAATCAGATTTTCGTGCTCCCATTGGCCAAGGGGAGCGTGTTCCCTTTTTCTGCACGAAAAGGAACCGAAAATGGAGTTAATCCCATATTTGATGATTAGGTGGCTAAAGCAAGGGTAAATTAAATCAAACACATGGCTTTCCATCTAACACAGATTGGGGAGGTGATTAGGTTAGGTATAAACCTTAACCAAGGCCTAAGAGGCCAAGAATCCCAAAGACTAAACCAAAATGGCACGTTAGGGCGAGAGCAGAGAAGGTGTCGTGTTGAGTTTCTCCAGGTGATTTTGATGATAACAAAATCCCGAACTTGGTTTCCGCCTCGTGCCGTGCCTAAGTACTCAAAAGCAAGCATTGAATGTGATTGAGGCTAAATTCCGTCATATCAAATGCTCAAAATATTCACAGTGTTTAAAATGCATAGAATGAGTTCAAATGAACTTCACATGGATGCAAACATACGTTCAATCCCAAGTTTGATTATATAGACATGTTATTGTGGGCTAACAATTCTGTTTTGCAGGAATTCCAGAGTTCGGTCAACCAATGCACTTGGTTCGGTCGACCAAAATTCCCAACAAGCAAAACTCTGTAAATTTACAGAGTTCGGTCGACCTAAATATGGAGTTTGGTTGACCTAAATTTCCAGCGCTGAAAGTTTCAGAAAGTTTCAGTGTTCGGTCGATCGAGCCCTTCGAAGCCCCGTTTGTTGACTTTGTTTCATGAACGTGTTCAAAGCCTCCTTCTTGGACTTTTTGGTCTAAAACCTTTCCAACTTGCCTAAAATCATGGATCTGGTTCCTGGCTTGTCCCTTGACCATCCTAGGTCTTATAAAAACAACTTATGGGTCAAGAAACCAAAAGGACTCAAGGGGATCAAAAGAAGGCTATCAATGGAGAAAAAGGGCTGCAAGAAGAACTTCGTGAACAGTGTTCTGTCCAAAAGTTGTTCATCAAAACCTCAAGCTTTTCAAGATCAATCTAAAGCCAATCAACTGGAAATCAAGTGGAGAAGCAAGCTTCATCCAGAATCTGCATCATTTACTTAGGGGGGGCCTAAATCAGAAGTTTTTCATTTATGTTTCTTCTTCTAAATTTCTTGAGCTTCATGTGTGTAATCTTCTAAATTTGTGAACATTAGTGTGTGTGTGTGTGTGTGTGTGTGTGTGTGTGTGTGTGTGTGTGTGTGTGTGTGTGTGTGTGTGTGTGTGTGTGTGTGTGTGGATCATATCAGATCTACACTTGTGTGTGTGTGGTTTTATGTGTGTGGATCGTTTCAGATCTACACTTATGTGTGTGTGATTTTATGTGTGTGGATTTACCCAGATCCGCATGTTTGTGTGTGAGGATCTTTTCAGATCAATAGGTTGTGCTACTTTTGCTACAGTGTGTGTGTGTGCATTATAGATCCATTCGTTGGATCGTGTTGGAGACTGTGTGTGTGTGTGTGTGTGTGTGTGTGTGTGTTGGGGTTTGTTCCCCGTGTGTCTGCAGGCGTCGACCTGCGTGTTGTTGGAGTTTGGCTCCGTGTTGGGTATTCATCCTCGTGCTGGTCTTCCAGCAGTGAAGCCTCACTGGGTTTTGGTGAGGAGTGGACGTAGGTTGCCGGCGTTGCATCCGAACCACCTTAAAATCATTGTCTATTGTGTGGTTTGGACCATTTCTTCTACCCCCATTCTATGTGATCGTTTGTGTTTATTATTCTTCCACGCTTGATCTTTCAGATCTAGCGACCTTGTGTGAGTAGGATCTTCGGATTCATACCTCCGCCTAATACCGAAGAACTATCGTAGCGATAGATTTTTATAGATCTAATTTATAATTTGTTAGATCTGATTTTCTCTATTGATGTTTTATCATATCCTCTTAAATCGGGTAAAAGTTTTCTAAAATTTGTAATCACCCAATGCACCCCCCTCTTGGGTGCCATTGATCGCGGGACTTCATGTCGACCCCTTTGACCAGGGGGGATGACCCCCAGGAAACCAAGGTTCTGTTTGCATTTCTTGTGTTACAGGTGTCGACCCCTTTGACAAGGGGGACGTCCCCTTTGCAAACTGGATTCTATTTCCAGAACCAGAAATTACAGGTGTCGACCCCTTCAGAGGAAAGCTGTCGACACTTTCTCGTGGGCCATTATGTTTGCACCAGGGCTGTCTCAGGTGTCAACCCCTTTGGACAGGGTGTCGACCCCTTCAAGAGAAAACAATTCAGCTTAAAAGAAAAAACAATCAATAACATGAAATACCTTTGGATTAATATCTTGACACCTTACCATGATGGATTCTTCGAAGATTTGAGCCCATTTTTCACGACAATATCTTAGACCATTTTAGCATAAGGAAAAAAATGATGACCTCACCTTTCACATTGCCAAACCTCCTTTCTTACCGATTCACTTGGAAGTGTTTATTTGAACACTTTGTGAGTGTTTTTGCGTGGCTAGCTGCACAATACAAACTGACACTCATAAAGAATTAAGATACTCATTCATGAGGCAATAAGGAGATTTCACACACTATAATTTTTGGGATAGCATTTTGTCATCATCAAAATCAACATGGGGCACAATAATCTCTCCCTTTTTGATGATGACAAAATCCTAATGCAATTAAAGTACAATGCTATAAATCAAGCTATTGAACCATTAAGCTTCCTCCTTAACATCTACAAGCCATTCAAAAAGTTTTCATGAGCGATCAAACTCTCCCCCTCAACCATAGCCTCATTCGAAATAGCATAGCATAGTGTTAACATCGCATAGCAGACAAGCACACATTCAATAAAAAAAACCATTATTTCAACAAGCTCAATCATCAAGGCCACTATTCATTCTTTCAAGGCTAACAAGCTCATTAATTCAAAAAAGAACAAGTTCACATTCCAAAACAAATTTTTCAATATATCATGACAAATCAACAAAAACTAGCAACAAGGATTACATTCCATTTCTCCCCCTTTTGTCATTAGCAAAAAGGAGTTCTGCATGAGAGCACACTACGTGAACTTAGAGAAAAGAGGATGCATAGAACTACGTGAACCATGGACTAACATGCATCTACATGGGGCACACAAGCACTTTGCATGCAGATTCTAGAGTTATTTTTAAGTACAAGGAGATAGTTTCCAAAATGGATAACAAAAGAGGGCATGTCCTGAATTTATCTTTGAGGTGATGCTGATTTCTGAGAAGATGGATGGGAGGGTTCAGATATATATTCCCAGATGTGTTGAAACATTTGGTTTTGACCCTCAAGAGTCTGGTTGATGGACTGAAAGGACTGCAAGTATCCCTCGTGATTAAGCTTCAGCTCGGCCACATCCTTTATCAACCCATCCATCTGCTGTCCAATTTGAGTTATTTGGGTTTGCAGTGGGTCTAGGTCGGTGCTCTCTCGCCTGATTGGAGGAATAGTGCTGCAAGATGATCCTTCATCAGTGCCCATTTGATCAGCCTGTTGTGTATTGGGTGCTTGTTGCTCTGGTTGTTCTTCTTCAGAAGAGTTACCATATGTTTCAAATTCTTACTTTCCTTTTCCTTTGTTCTTGTGCAAATTCCTGACCAGCTCTCCATGTTCATTGAACCTGTAACCCATTCTTGTCTGTAGACTTGCAATGTTGTAGATATCACCAACCTTCAGCTCTTCACAAATTTCATCATTGAGTGGGATGTTCATAAATGCAAAAATTGGAGTAAGATGAGCAGCATATGGAATGCTTCTTCCTTTTTGCTTTTTGCACAGTAAGATTAAGTCCAACATAAGAGCAAGTAGGTCAATTTCCAAACCTTTGAACAGACAAAAAAATAGAAATTTGTGAACAGTTGTTACTTTATCTCTGCTTCCTGCTCTTGGATAAATAATTGTGGTGAATAAGTGATGTAATATTCTCTACATAGAGGAAAAGTATTCTCATCTCCACATGTGTCAAGATCTTCTTCCTCTTCTAGTTCACATCCAGTCATTATCTCATAAGTTTCCACAGGATCTATGTTAGTATTTTTCAATGTAGCACCTCTTCCTGTGGGAAGGTGGAACACATTCTTCAAGACTGTAGTGGTAAGCTTGAGAGATTTTCCCTTTACAACTGAAAAACATACTCCATTTTTCACAGACAACTTGATGTAAAATTCTTGGACTAGAGAATGGTATATCTTTCTATGATCGGACATGAAAGAAAGCCAATTTGGTTGGGCGGCTAAGATGTCGACCAAACCTGGTACCACTTTCTCCAAATCGGCGAAATCTGTAGCTCTTGGCATGAGAACCTTTCTGGGGATGAATGGAGTTTGGAGGGAAATCTTTTTCACTTCAGAGTGCTCTTTCTTATTCCGGGGGACTTTGTGCTCCGAGGGAAGTGATTTGGGATGTCCAGCAGTTGTCTTCCTCTTAGGAGCCATTTGAGAGGAGCACGTACCTAGATGATCACCACAAATCCTCCTGTTTCTCCTTGGATCATTGAGTGGAAGGCTGGCTCAGGTAGCAGACGAACCTCCACACGTCAGAGGAAGAGCCTTGCACGCGTTGGCCACAAGAAGGGTGCTCTTAAGGATCATCAAGGGGAGGTCGCAGATTTTGCCGCAGGGTGCTCTGCTGGTTTCAAGCTGTGAGGGCGTCGAAAGGAGAAAGGGTTTAGGGCTTTGAAAGGGGACGCGGCTTATAAGGTAGGGGATGCCACGATTAGATGAAATGGTCCGGTTCTCGTTGGGTTCAAAGAGTGGACGGCCGGTTCTGGGATTTGAGTTTAAAACAAGAAGACATAGTAAAAGAGGGTGTCGACACCTTCATGTAAGGGTGTCAACCCCTTGAGGGGCATCCCAGAATGTTACAACAGACTGGTCTAGAGATTCAAAAGAGAGGTTTTTCACACTGAATTGCTTGAACAACAGTTAGTGTGTTTGGAGAAATAGGTGAAATGCAATTCAGTGAACATTGTTGCAAACTCATCTGTATTTAAAATCATGGTCCCTCCTAGCAATCCAATAAACAATCTGCTTAGCCTCAAGACAGCATCATGAAAAGCTCCTTTATTTCATTCAAGGACTGATAGGTCTTAGAAGGTTCAAAGGATGGTCAGGATATACACATATCAGTTAATGTCATGCAAGATCAATGTTCAAGCAATACTTATTTGTACTATATATATGGATATATGTATCAATATTGTTCACACAAAAATGCATGTTAAATGACTTATATGACATGGATGGTATGTTCTAAGTGCTAATGTCTAGAAGATGCATGCTCAAGTGATGACTTCATGAGTAGAGGATGCAGGAACATGGACAGAGTTGATTATTAGATAGGACTTAATGTATGACAACTAGCCAACCTATGCATGGACATAACATTATGCATATGAATGAACATGACCTTATGCACGGACACAAACCAACCAATGTGCACTCCACTCTAGAGATTCCTAGTTCTCATCTTAGGGAAGTGAATTTATCCTTGCTGAGAGGTTTTGTAAAAATGTCAGCTAATTGCTTATCAGTTTCAATGAACTTTAATTCAAAGTCTCCTTTATTTACATGGTCTCTCAAGAAGTGATGTCGGATATCTATATGTTTAGATCTAGAGTGATGAATTGGATTTTTTGACAAATCAATAGCACTTTTTATTATCACACATGATGGGAACACATTTCAGAAACACATCATAATCGACTAGCTGGTGTTTGATCCAAAGGACCTGTGCACCACAACTGCCGGCAGCCACATATTCAGCTTCGACAGTCGACAATGCCACGGAATTTTATTTCTTGGAGGCCCAAGAAACTAGGCAACCTCCAAGAAATTGGCATGTGCCACTCATGATTTTTCAATCAATAAGGCACCCAGCATAGTCGGCATCAGTAAAGGCCACAAGTTTAAAATCACATCCACGATGAAACCATAGTCCTAGATCATGAGTACCGGCAAGATAACGAAAAATTCTTTTAACGGCACTCAAATGAGACTCACGAGGACTAGATTGATACCTAGCACAAAGATAAACTACAAAATAAATATCCGGTCTACTTGCTGTTAAGTACAAGAGAGAACCAATCATACCTCTAAACAACTTTGGTTCAACCGGTTTACCTTTGCAATCCCTCTCCAATTTTATGGTGGTTGACATTGGTGTGGCATATGGCTTCACATCCTCAAAATCATACTTCTTCAAGAGTTCCAACAAGTATTTCTTTTGGTTAATGAAGATTCCATCCTTCCTTTGTTGAATTTGCAGCCCCAAGAAATAGTTCAGCTCGCTCATCAAACTCATCTCGAATTCAGCCTACATTAACTCAGAAAATTCCTTGCACATAATTTCATTAATAGACCCGAAGATAATATCATCAACATAAACTTGAGCAAGAAGCAAATCATTTTCAGAATGCTTAGTAAATAGGGTCCGATCAACAGAACCCCTCTTGAAACCATGGTCAATCAAGAAAGAACTCAGACGATCATATCAAGCCCGTGGAGCTTGTTTTAGACCGTATAAGGCTTTATCTAGTTTAAACACATGATTTGGATTTTTTATATCTTCAAACCCTAGAGGTTGCTCAACAAACACCTCTTCCTTGATAAAGTCATTTAAAAATGCGCTCTTCACATCCATGTGATACAATTTGAAATTTCTAGAGCATGCAAAAGAAAGTACAATGCGCACGGCTTCAAGGCGAGCAACCGGAGCGAATGATTCATCAAAATCGATCCCGATCTCTTACCTATAACCCTTGGCCACGAATCAGGCCTTATTCCTAATAACCACACCTTGATCATTCAACTTGTTTCAGAATACCCATTTTGTTCCGATCACATTGTGGTTATCAGGACGTGACACTAGTTTCCACACCTCATTCCGTTGGAATTGGTGTCGTTCCTCGTGCATAGCCATCACCCAAGAATCATCTTTTAATGCATCATCGATATTCTTGGGTTCTACTTGTGATGTGAGTGCAATGGCATTTAGTGTAAGCATAAGTTTCAAAGATGAGCGTGTAATGACCCAGACTGTTCGGATATTTTTCAGATCATTTTCGTGGGTCTCGGAGTGTATTTTGTGCTTTACATGTGTTTTTCCCTGATGCGTCTTCGGAACTCTGTGTAGGGCGAACCGTGGCGTTCTCCGACGCTGGGATAGTACCGACGCGTTGTGCTTTTCCCGAGGATCGCAGAGGTAATTTTTCGTGATTTTTTGAATTTTTGGAGTTTTCAGGTTTTTCTATATATTAACCCTTTAACCTCTCTCTCTCCCCATTCTCTCTTTCTCACTCTCTCTCATCTCTTTCTCTCCCCCTCTCCCCGAGCGGCCGACCGTGGCGGAGGAGGATGAGGCGGCGATGGCGGGAGGTGAGGAACTAGGAATGGGTCGAGAATCGAGGGCCGGTGGCGCGTGGAAACTCGACCGCGGGTTCGTGGAACGATAAGGGTTTCATGGCGTTTTGTTTGCGGATCAGCGACCTCGGGGCGTCAAATCTTCGGTGGAGGTAGGGAGATGGACCCCCAGCTCGTGCTCTTCCTTTCCCGCGAGTTTTGTAGGCCGTGGTGAGCCGAGAGGGCCTATTTGTGTGTTTTGGGAAAAATCCAGGTTTTTGGGGTGTGAGCCGGATCTCACCTTTCGTGAGATTTTTGACCGATCTAAGGGCATAGATGCATGCTAGGAGGCTTGGGGATGGATTCCCCTTTGTTTCCCCATCACCCGGGGGTGATTGGGGTGTGGATCGGGTTTTTGGGACGTTTCCCACCATTTTGGGTTCGGGACGCCTTAGCGGTCATTCCAGAGACCGCTAAGGGCTCCAAGCGGACCATGGGTAGACCGCTAGGTGCCTCCATGTGTCGGTTCAAGGCTGGCGGCCACTTGAGACTGCCAGGGTCCTTGGCAGTCCAGGGTTCGACCGCTAAGACCGCTTGAGCTTCGTGTGTTCTGAGGGTTTGGCGGCCCAGAGGTGGACTACCAGCGCCGTTGGCGGTGCAGTAATAGGCCGCTAGGCTCTGCTTCGCGGTCCAAGGGTAGACCGCTATGGTCCGTGGTTTCTGTGTGTAGCAGTCCAATGTTAAACCACTAGACTATCCTTGGCGGTCCAAGGTTAAACCGCTAGGCCTTGTGGCAGTTTAAGGTTAGACTGCTAAGAGATTTCCAGGTTCACGATGTCGGGTTCGTGTTGTGTTGGTCTTCGGTCAACCCGGTTGTGACCCAGTGGTTGACCATCGGCCTCGTGAGTGTCCCGGACACCCCGTGAGTCTTGTGTCCATGTTTCTGGGGTGTCTGGAGATATCATGTTACCTCGATTAGCGTGCCCATAGGTGTGGTCGGTCCGGGTGACCCCAGGTGTTCTGGGCTCTTGTGTTACGCTAAATTGAGTCACCGTGTATCGGTGTGAGTGCGAGGGGTCTCCCCCGCATGTCGTGAGTTTTCATTGGAAGATGATTCCCTAGTGGGCCATGTGTTTGGCCTTGGACTGCGAGTCCAGTCATCCAGCCTAGAGCTGCAGGTTTTTCACTTTTCCCTGAGAGGGGGAATCGGCGTGGCTGCTCATGAGCTGCCTTGGGAATCATACTTCTGTGCTTTTTGCATGGGTCGTGTGTGGCCTGTGGACTGTGAGTCCAATTACCCAGCCTGGGGCTGGAAGGTTTCTTAGTTCTCTTTCCGAGGGAATGGTCTCAGTAGTGGCGAGCTGCTTCGTGAGATATCGTGCCGAGGCTTTTGACCCTAGGGTTAGGGCAGATTGACGGCGTGGAGCCGTTTGGTGCAACGGTCTTGACCCCGAGTCATGTGACTCAAGGACCGTTGGATTTAGTAAGTCTAGAGGACAGTCCAGAGTCCAGTGGCTCGGCGTCACTTGGTTCTTCTCGACTTTCGCACAGGGTGTGTGCGTGTTTCTTGGAGTTTTCTCTTCGGAGAGTGGTCACATCAGTGACTCCCCACTAGTAGTAGCCTTCCGACACGCGTGTGGTCCCACCAGGGAGTGGTGGCGAGGCTTTACTCGAGAGAGACGGCTTTAGGCTGGTTACCGTAGGGCCTCCTACTGTGGCGGCTCGAGTCCGGGCCGGGAGGAATACCAGCTAGAGGGCCTGACATAGCGCAGTCAGTCAGTGTGTGCACACGTGGTCGGGGACATCGGACGAGTGCTGACGAGCACAACCCCGCCTAGACCCTTATTCTATGTTCTGTGGTTAATTGTACGGTGTCTCAGTCTCCACCTAGGGCACCGCAGCGAGACACCTGGGGCTGTGGACTAAGTCGTCAGTGGACGCATCCGGCTTTACTTTTGGTGGGTTGGTACTCTTGTCACGTGAGACGTGACTCTTCTGTTTCCAGGTTCTATTTCCCATCTGCGAGACGTGGTTTTCTGGACCGTCCGGTGTTTTCGAGGTAGGGGCCAAGGTGCCAGTGGCTTCACCGAGGTTGCGTCTTGTTTGTGTGGTGCCCGCGACCAGGTGGCCGGGGTTGCACCTTGGGCAGCGTGCCTAGGTTGGCCTTGTCCTGGGAGACAGGCCTCTACGATGGAGTTGCCATGGATTTTACCTCGGTGAGTGGTGTTAGTGTGGTCCGATTCTCGATGGTGAGATCGGGATTCCTCTTTCTGTTTGACCGGTACAGTAGGAGTAGTTGTAGTGCCGAGTTTTGACCGGCCACTGAGTTACTGTTTCTACTGCTACTGTTGTTCTTGTAGTTAGTGCTTTCCGTGTGGCCGTTGTTCTCAGTTGGGATTCTGCGGGATCCCTATTGAACCAGTGACAAGGGGCTCACCCCTGCGTTTCAGGTGCGGCGGTTCTTCCTCGAGCTTCGAGGATGCTGTTCAGAGGTTCTTAGTTGTCAGCTCGCCGGGCCGAGTGTTCACTTGGCATGTGGTACGTTTTACTACTTTAGACTGTACTTTCTATTAGACTGGACTCTATTGTAGTTGTTATTTATTTCTGTTAATTGTTGAATTGTCCTACTTTATTTCCTATTTCTTTGTACCTCCACACTCCTTTTAGCCCTTCCGAGCCCTCTCGGCTCGTGGGCGGCGGGCCAGGATTCGAATGGTATCGGGTTCTTCCCGGTATCCGGGTCTTGGGTCGTTACAGCTGGTATCAGAGCGGTGGTTGTGGACGTACATAGGAATTCTAAACATTGTAGTGATTAGAGTCCATAAGGTCCAGTACATTCGATAGCTGGCATAGGGTTTCGTGCATGTTTTTCGCTTTATTTTTCGCTTGAGAGCTTGAGTGCACTGCGTGGCGCTATAAAGGTGGTTGTTGTTTGCGGCTTTCGTGCCGGCGTGGGGTCTAAGGATCGGGGTTGAGAGCTTTCTCCCTCATCGATGGTGGCCCCGGTTGTGCTGCGTTGAGCAGAGGTTGCCGGTAGGCGCGGATTTGCGGTGCTGCGTTCGAGGTTTTTACAGCGAGGTCAGGTGGCTGGCGAGATTGTTTGTGGTTAAGTGGCCGTGAGTGTGCTCTGAGGGAGCTGTTGTTGAGTCTGGACACCCCAGCTTGAGGTTACCCAGCCCTTAATGTGTTAAGGTTGTGGCTTGAGGTGTCGGAGCGAGTGCTCTGATCGAGAAGTGTGCTCGGGTGAGCGGAGACTCTTCTCGGTGAGCTGCTGTTTTGTCGAGCCTGATGTTCTTGTCGTGCTCTGTGGCATCAGAAATGACGTGTCGGTCCCGATTGTTTTTACGAATTTCGAGGTAGGATTGGGTTGTGGTGTCCCAGTAAGTCTTGCTCTTGCGCTCTTGTGTGCGAATGGGTTGTGTTCACCTTGGTTTTGGTTTGAGTTGTGGAAGTTTCGCTGTGAGTTTCGAGACTCGAGGGTGAGCGTTGACGATCGTCGATTATGGCTCGTGTTGCCGCTCTTGGCGTGTTGAGTTACAATTCGAGGAATTACGTGGTGGTGCATCGAGAGATGCTGTGATTGTGGTCCGACGTGACACTCACCGAGTGTGTCGGAGGCGCTGACCTGACGAGGAAATGGTTTTCTTGGTGCCGGAAGGTGATGTTCCCAGCATGCGCGAGATTCGAGATCAGGTCGGGCGTGGATCTTTTTGTTGCTCGGAGGTGTGATCGGTTTCTCCTTTGGTTCGAGAGATTGCATTTGGCTAAGGTTCATCGTCTTCGATTGTGTGTCTGGATTGGTTGGCCCCTATGTGCCATGAAGTCCGTGCGAGACGAGTTCCACATTTTAGCAAGGTGTTTGCCTGCGAGGGTTGTGCCCATTTCCCCTGGTGTGTAAGGATACTGGCGCTATTCCGAAAGGACGAGTGTTGGTTGGGCGGTGTTCGAATTCTTGGCTGGTGCTGGAACTTTCCGATGCGTGGCAGTTAAGAGCTTGCAGAGTTGTAGAGGATTGCCAGATTTGGGAGTGGATCTGTGCTTGGGGTTCGAGGTATGGAAGCTTTCCTCACCCTATTTTCTAAGGTTGACCAGCCGAGTTGTGGATTGTCGAGATGGCGAGTCCCGAGTTGCCATGTTTGGCTGTGTGCGTGGATCAGAGTACGCAGTGGAAGCGTGGTGGGCTTATAACCCACAAGTCTCAGGATCGTAGCGTTGGTTGCTACGGGCAGATTCCTGAGGTTGCGTTGAGCATTGGAGGATTGGCTCCTCTGTGTGAGGCGTGTTGTTGATGTGCCATTGCTTGAGATATTGTGGTTCTTGGCACTAGCAAGATGGAGTGTTGGGGGTAAAAATGTTGGCAAGTGTGTCACATGAGTACCCTGTTCATGTGATGGGAGCTGTGTCAGGCGTCGGTGTTAGACCCGGATGGGGTTGTCGAGGATGTCGCCTGACGGAGGTCAAGGACGTGTTGGTCAAGTTGGCAGCTTGGTGCCCGACTTGTGTTGCAAGTCGTGTCCTCGGATGAGATCATGTTTTGGGAAGTGATCTCTGGCAGGTTGTGGGCTCCCGTTGGTAGCTGCGAGTGACTGGTAAAGCTAGTCTCGTAGTCGACCATGGTAGGTGTGTATTGTTGGGGACCTGTGTGCTTTGATCGTGGTGTTGGCGACCTGGTTGCCGTAATTTTGGATGGCACTTTCCTCCCCTAGAGATGTGTGCCATGAATTGTTCCGGTGGTGTCCCGTGGCTCTATGGTGAGGGCGGAATCGGGATTGGCAGGTGTCCACTTGGATTAATTGAGATAAGATTTGATGAGACAAGACGGAAGAGTGACGCCTGTGGGCGGAGGCCTCTTAGTGAGATTGGCGTCGAATGGTGGTCCTTGATGGGACATTGGTGTCGCAATGGTTATCCCTGGTTTGGTGACCAGCATGGGATGGTTCCCCTATAAGTCTGAGTCGAGTGAGGTGATGACCGAAGACACCAAGATCTTGTCATTTGGTTTCATCGTGCTCCCCGAGAGGGTCGAGTTGGCGCGATGATTGAGATCGGACGCGGTGTCCGAGAGGAGTGCAGCTTGAGATGTGGTAATTGTCTGTGTGAGTCAGCGGATGGCCTGTCATGAGTTGGATCGTACCTGCTGGGTCGGTGGAGGTTTCCCATTGACGAGCAGCTGGTGATCAGCGTGTGGTCTTTCACAGACAGAAGATGCTGTTGGTTGCACATCGATATTGGTGAGAGCTGTGTATCGGTGAGGCCTTTGGTGGTTGTTTTCGTGATGTGCATTCCGGATGGGATCTAGGCTTTGTCGAAGTTTGAGTTCTGACAGAGTTGGTCTCGTACTGTTGTGAGCTGATGGAGGCTCTATATTGGTTGTTCCCTTGAGAAGGGTATGCGACCTGTCAGCTGGCTGTGAAGCTGATGTGTCATTTATCCGCCGACCATAGGATGGATCGATAGCTGTTTCTTGTGACGAGAACTGTGTCTCCTTGGTAAACGAGATGGTGGCAGCGATGCCATGATTTGTTCTCGCGTTGTCTGAGGTGATGCCGGACTGTGTCCTTTGGTGTATGCCTACTCTGATGGCCGGTGTGCGCGGCGTGCAGAGCGAGGTGCCGTTCGTGATTGTAGTCTGGCTGTGTTGTGCCCCGGACTGTTTTGACGAAGATTCTGAATGAAATGTCATGATTTCGTGTTCAATGAATTTGCATGTATACAGGATTGATGAATGATTGCTTTGAATGAAAACTTGCATGATTGAGCATCATTGATATACATATTTGATGAAAGGTGAGGTTGATGAATTTCAAACCTGAATGCTTGATTTGTAAGAATGCTCAATTTGAAGAAGGCTGATACGAATCAACTTGATTGACTGTTGAATGTTGGCGTGAGCTATTGTTGATTGAGCTCGAATGATGGATATAACTAATGAGTGAATAGGTCATTTGGTAAATCGTAAAATGAATGGATGTTTCAAATGTGAAAGAATCTCAATTGTTAAGTTGAGTTGTTAATTTGAATAGGAAATTAAATGCAGGACAATTGTGAAGCTTGTCACTCAATCTCTCAAGGCCAAGGTATGAATACTTGTCTATTTGGATCGTGTGTGAATGGACTGATCCAGGTAAAAACTCATGCTTAATCATGTTCATGTGTGATGTATGAACTCCCTTGATCTACTTTGATACATGTGTTTGATTCATGAAAGTTTCAATTACAATTACTAAAGTTTTGCAGCTGTCAGTAAAAGTGTCGACCTCAGGGGTCGACACTTATTTGAGGAGTCTCTACCTTCATTGAGATTTAGGACGCTGGCAGATTGTGTCAACCCCAGGGGTCGACACTTTCACCAGGAGTCTGATGTTTTGTTAAGGCAGAACTCTCGTGAAAAAGTGTCGACCCTGAAGGTTGACACTTTCAGGTAAGTTTGTTCATTTCTGTGAAAACAGAATGTTCGTGAAAAAGTGTCGACCTCAGGTGTCGACACTTTTCATCACGAATGTTTTGTTCTGTTAACCGGCCAGAGCACTTCGTAAGAAGTGTCGACCCCATGGGTCGACACTCGTATCGCGATTTTGTTCTTATATATGTTCTGGCAGAACATTCACGAAAAAGGGTCGACCTCATGGGTCGACACTTTTTCTAAACGTTCGAACACGTTTTCAGGATCTGTTTCGAAGCCTATTAAGGAGGATCCAAATGGCATGGCTTTTGTCCCTAATGGCCTTAGGGTGTCCTTTACTCTATGTATGTGGTATGTAGGGGGTTTAGTGAGGGCTCTTGTGTCTTTTGGGGGGTCAAACCCCCTTGTATATAGCCGCCCCCCTTCCTTCCGATCAAAAAACCCTTGAGCTTCTAACGTAGGATTTTTGCCTTGCAGGAGAAGAAGGTGCTCCCATCTGTGGAGGTAAAGGAGAGCTGTGCCAAGGATGATTTCCATCGAGCCCGAGCTAAGATCTAGAGGTCGCGGACTGCATCCTCTTCTTCCGGAGCCTTGGGCGACTACATCCTCTACACCGGCTTCATCCAACCTTCGGTTCATTTGTTCTAAGTGTTACCTTCTCTATTCTCCTAGCTTGTTTAAGGTTTTGTGGGGTAGATCATCTCGTCTATCATTCTCTTAGCAGGTTTGTGGGGTAGATCGTCTTGTTTATCTTTTTCATAGTGATTTGTGCTTAGATCGAATCTCTCAGAACTGGGCTTGTAATTTCTCATTCTATTTCACATATCTAGACGATTTCGGAGCTTGCTCCGAGTGTGTGTGGGTTGTCTCGTCGTCGTATGAGAACTCGCATGTGTGGGCCGTCGAGCCCGTGTGTGTGTGGTTGCTGCCATCGAGCAGCGTTTATAGTGAAATCCTCTCGAGGTGAGAGGGGTGGACGTAGGATGGCACCTGGTGCGTCCGAACCACCTAAAAATACTGTGTTGTGGTTTGCTTGATTGGTGTTGGTTGTTATCTAATTTTCTGTTCACTATACGAGTGTGAGACGGTGTGACGCGAGTGTACTCAACTATCCGTCCAAATATAGTTGTCCGAGTGAGCATATATGTGCGCTGGGAAGTTGTGAGAGCTTGCTTGATTTAAATTCATTCGTCTTAATCAAGTCTCTGCTTTACTTTTATTCTACATATCTGTGGTTTGTTTGGGTTGCTTTATAATTTGTCAAGAAGGGTGGGCAATCAATTCACCCCCCTCTCAATTGCCTCCTAACCGGGCCAACAATTGGTATCAGAGCCTCGGCTCTGCTTTTTAGAAAACCTAGCAGTTTTAGAGTGATCTGTTAGGAATGGCCAACAACCTCAACAAGGGGATGATGCCCGAAGGGCATTCTATTCAACGGCCACCCTTCTTCGATGGGAGTAATTACCCATACTGGAAGAATAGGATGATCGTATTTCTTAGAGCGCAAAGTCATGAAATATGGACTGTTATTAGGAATGGTCCGTATGCTGTAAACCCTGATGAGGATATGTGGGATGATGGTGCTATAAAGAAAGCCACTGTGAATTTTAATGCTTTGAATATACTTCAGTGTGCTATTCACCCTAACGAGTATGCTCGTGTCTCCATGTGCAGTAGCGCCAAGGAAATGTGGGATAAGCTCAAGCTTATTTATGAAGGCACCACAGAAGTCAAGGAGACAAAGGTGAATATGCTGACCTGTGACTACGAGCTCTTTAAAATGAAAGATGAAGAGGACATCTCCCAGATGTTCGCACGGCTTATGGAGATCACCAACGGACTGAAGTCACTCGGAAGAGAGTTCACCAACAAGGAATTGGTGCGGAAGCTGTTGAGGTCACTGTCACCGAGTTGGGACACCAAGGTGACAGTGATAGAAGACTCCAAGGATTTGACAACACTCACCGTAGATGCACTCATAGGGTCATTAATGACCTATGAGATCAATGTGATCAAAAGGACGGAAGAGGATCCAAAGAAGAAAAGGCCAATCGCCTTGAAAGCACTCTCGGAGAGTGTCTCGAGCCAAGAGGAATCGTTGGGAACCACCGATGATGAAGAGGTTGCTATGCTAACAAGAAAGGTAAGACAATTCTTACGCCAAAGAAGAAGATTTGGCGGGAAGTTCAAAAAAGGGAAGAGGCAGCCAAGACAAAGAAATGAACCATCCAAGGCCGCCGAGATTATTTGCTATGAATGCAAGAAAGCGGGGCACATGCGAGGAGAATGCCCCGAGCTCCAAAAGAAGAAAGGAAAGGTCATCAGGGGCAAGAAGCCAAAAGCCATGAAGGCAACATGGAGCGATGAAGATGAAGATGAGCCCACGACTGATGACGAGGAGCAGGACATTGAAGAATTCGTGAAGACGATGTGTCTGATGGCCAATAGCGACAATGAACAGGTAACTTCTGACACTGAGGCCATTTCAAATGAACAGTGGGAACTTGCTTATGAAGAGTTAGATGAGAAATATAGAAGAATGAAAAATGAAAATAGGACTTTAAATAAAAAGATCCATGAAATTGTTCACTCATCTAATTCTTGTGGAAAATGCAATTTGCTTGAAATGCAAATTAAAAATCTGAAAAATGTTAATGATGCTTTGGAAACGAAGTTATCTTTGTTTGAAAAGGAGATAGCATGCTTAGATATAGAAAAGAAAAATGCATTTAAGCTGAAAGATGAAATCCAAGAAAAGCATGACCTCTTGAACAAAGAGTTTGAAAAATTGCATGCTCAACTAAGTGAATGTGAAAAAGAGAAAGAAAACTTGAAAGAGAAGAACAAGAATTTTGTTATTGAAATTGAAAAATTGAAAAGTGGGAATGGAAAGGAAGTGAGAGAGAAAGGAAAACAAGTTGAAAAGAATCAAGGTGTAATGCATAGCAACAAAAATCATGCTCATTATGCTGTGAAAAATTCATTTTATCAAGGAGAATGCTCACACACACACTTTGGAAAACAAGCTGTTAATTCCAAATTCCCCTCAACCTTTAAAAATGTAAATAAAAGGAAACACTTTGATAGGAGAAGACCCACGTGTTTTTATTGTGGGAAAATAGGACATGACATGTACATATGCCAACTCATGCAATGTGATGATGAATTATTTTTCAGTAGATACTATGAGCCACTTGGGAACGCTAACGTGGAGGGACCCAAGCTTGCTTGGGTACCCAAATCAAAATGAGCATGGTTGGTAATTGGTGCAGGTCTGCATGAAGGCGGGAGACAATAAATAGTACCTAGACAGCGGATGCTCCAGGCACATGACTGGAAACAAACTCCTCTTTGCAGACCTTGCTGAGAAGAATGGCGGAACGGTAATCTTCAGAGGACAGGACAAGGGTAAGATCATAGGAATTGGGAGAATTGGTAAGGACCCTAACCACTGCATTGAAGATGTTTCATTAGTTAGAGGTCTTCATCATAATTTACTTAGTGTTAGTCAACTTTGTGACAAGGGTCACAAAGTGATTTTTGAATCTTCACACTGCACAATCATTGATGCTAACACACAGAAAATTAAGTTCATAGGTGTGAGATGTAACAACACTTATCAAGTTGACTTTGATGAACTTGCACCAAAGAAACTGTGTTTAGTTGCTAATAGAAGTGAAGCTGTTTGGTTGTGGCATCGTCGTCTTGGGCATGCCAGTTTTAATGTGATTAGGAAGTTGAATCGTCATGATTTAGTCAGAGGACTTCCTAAGCTGAATTTTGAAACTTCTAAGATCTGTGAAGCATGTAATAAAGGAAAACAAACCACCACATCCTTTAAATGCAAAAACATTGTCTCTACAGAAAAACCCCTTCAATTGTTGCATTTGGACTTATTTGGTCCCACCAGGACTCGCAGTCTTGGCGGGAAGCTTTATGGCTTTTTGATTGTCGATGATTTCTCGCGATATGCATGGGTTTTATATCTTGCTAATAAGAGTGATGCTTGCAATGAATTTATTGATTTTTGCACAAAAGTTTATAATGAAAAAGGATATACAATTCAGAAAATTCAAAGTGACCACGGAAAGGAATTTGAAAATCATGAGTTTAATGCTTTTTGTAGGAAGCAGGGGTACGAGCATCAGTTCTCCTCACCAAGAACCCCTCAACAAAATGGCGTGGTCAAAAGGAAAGATAGGACGCTCGTGAAGATGGCGTGTATGATGCTTGCCGAGAATGATCTTCCACGATATTTATGGGCAGAGGCTGTGAACACCGCTTGCTACATCACAAATAGAGCAATGGTAAGACCAATCCTTAAGAAAACTCCATACGAGCTTTACAAAGGTAAGAAACCCAACATATCTCATTTCAAGCCATTTGGTTCAATTTGTTATATCTTGAACAATGGAAAAGACAATCTAGAGAAATTTGAAGCAAAAAGTGATAAAGGGATCTTCCTCGGGTATGTTCTAACATCAAGAGCTTATCGTGTGTATAACACTAGAACACTTGTTGTCGAGGAAAGTCCACATGTAGTAGTTGATGAATTCATAATGAGAAAATCTAATAATGATCATTTTCTTATTACAGGTGAGGGCGAAGTTGAAAAGGGAGAATCAAGCAAACAAGGTGAGCAGCAAATCAAGAAGAAGAAAAGAACAAGAAGAAGAAGAAGCGGATCAAGATCAACATTCAAACCTTCCACACCAATGGACCACGCACAGCGACCATCCATTGGAGAACGTGATCGGCGGTGTGGATGAAGGAATTCAAACTCGGGCTTCAATGAGGGAAGTTGAAATACACGATAATCTAGCGTTACTTTCCAGCATTGAGCCCAAATCATTAGATGATGTTTTAAATGACAATTCTTGGGTTCTAGCCATGCAAGAAGAGCTACACCAATTCCAAAGGAATAGGGTGTGGTTCCTCGTGCCCCGACCTGATGACCATCCTATCATTGGAACTAAGTGGGTTTTTCGAAACAAACTTAGTGAAGATGGGGTGGTTGTGAGGAATAAGGCAAGATTAGTAGCCAAAGGCTACTCTCAAGAATTTGGCATTGATTTTGATGAATCATTTGCACCTGCGGCTAGACTGGAAGCAGTTAGAATTTTACTTGCTTATGCTTGTCACAGGAACATTAAACTATTTCAAATGGACGTGAAGAGTGCCTTCCTCAATGGAGTAATCAAGGAAGAAGTGTACGTGGAGCAACGACCGGGCTTTGAAGATGAAAGATTTCCCGACCATGTATTCAAATTGAACAAGGCACTATATGGTTTGAAACAGGCTCCCCGGGCATGGTATGATAGATTAAGTTCATTTCTTATTGTAAACGGCTTCAAACGAGGTAACATAGACCAAACTTTGTTTACAAAAACTTGTGATGATCATTCATTAATTGTTCAAGTTTATGTAGATGATATTATTTTTGGAGCCTCCAATTCAAAAATGAATGATGAATTTGCCCAACTTATGCAGGGGGAGTTCGAGATGAGCTTGATGGGAGAGCTCAACTTCTTCTTGGGATTACAGATAAAGCAAATGGATGATGGCATCTTCATCAACCAGAAGAAGTATACACAAGAAATCGTGAAGAAATTTCAACTTGAGACTGCCAAGCCCTTTGCAACACCAATGTCCACCTCACAGAAAATGGAGGAAGAAAAAGATAACAAAATTGATCAAAAACTTTTTAGGGGTATGATAGGATCCTTGCTTTATTTGACTACTAGTAGGCCTGATATACACTTCAGTGTCTGTCTCTGTGCAAGATACCAATCTTGTCCTAGGGACTCTCATTTAGCAGCACTGAAAAGAATCTTCAGGTATTTGAATCGAACTCTTGACCTTGGTTTGTGGTATCCAAGGAATAACTCACTTAATTTACATGCTTTCACTGATTCTGATTATGTTGGTTGCAAAATGGATCAAAAAAGTACAAGCGGTCACTGTCAGTTTCTTGGGGGCTGCATGGTTTCATGGGCCTCAAAGAAACATCATTGTGTGGCTCTATCAACTGCCGAAGCCGAGTATGTGGCTGCCGGTAGTTGTGCGGCTCAAGTGCTTTGGATCCAACATCAGTTGCTGGATTTTGGTTTTTCCTTAAAGAAAACTCCCATAATGTGTGATAACACGTCTGCAATAAACTTGTCCAAAAATCCTGTCCAACATTCCCGCACTAAGCACATAGAAGTTAGACACCACTTTATAAGAGATCATATCAATAAAGGTGATTTGAACTTGCTTTTGTTGATACAAAACACCAACTTGCTGATATATTTACAAAACCTTTGAATTCTGAACAATTTTACTTTCTAAGAAGAGAATTAGGAGTGTGCAGATTAGACACTTAGATATTTTGAGCTGAATTGTACAAACACTCTTTTCATCTTTTTCATAAAGAAACTGTTCATATTGCCATTTGATTTGTTCATAAAAGTTTTCATTGTCTTTACTCTTCAAACTTTATCTTTTGTCCATATCAGAGTGGATAACAACTTTAGTTTTTATACATGCTTTCATACTTTTGCATCCGCATGTACATAACTGCATATACTTCATCAATGTGTGCATGAATGCCAAGATTTACCGGTATATCAAATAGTGTTAGTGGAAAGGTGGATCAAGTCCACCTGAAAGCTTTCATCATGTGTGAGTGTGGTCTTCGGACCTAAGTACTCCGCCACGTACCGGTAATCAAACTGCTTGAAAACATCATTTTGAAATGCTTGAGTGTATATATACTACACACCTTTCAGTTGAAATCTTCTAAGACCTTACGCCCTTGCTAAATAAAATGCTTTGACTAGGACATGTTTTAACATGGCACATATTAAGGGGGTGGTTTTTGCTATAACGGTGCATACACTTAGGGGGAGACATCACCATGAATAGGCTAATTCATCTCTTACATTCTACGCAATCTCTCACACAATTTGCACATGTGAGTTAATGAATCTAACTGATAAGGATTTCACTTGTTCCACTTAACACACTTAAGGACTCTGGAACCCCTACATAGAAATCACGTGACTTGTGAGGAAAAAGCTGTCAGCCCCATCAAAAATGGTCAATAAGTGTGATTTGACATGAAGTAAATCAGGAATCTCCCCTGAGATAAAGGAGGAAACTCGCATTGAAAAGTGTCCTATCCACATTATCATAAGTGACGATGCCGAGTAACCGGGAAGTGCCCCTGAAACAAAGGGCATGACTCGTGTCAAAAGATTAGTCATCTTGTCTTTGAAAAATCAAAATAATCTTGGGGTTGTGCGAAACTACCAAAAGTCGAGCACGTTGTATGAAAGTGTAGGAAAGAAAAGTTCCTATTTGTGTTCTTTAGAAAATATGAAAATTCATGCTATCTAGATTTCATTGCTCATATTTCACATATTCATCTAGGGAGTGATTGTATGGATGTACACCTTGAATCAGCCATATTTCATGAGTCTTGTAGTACCACTTATTGTAAGCACTACCCTTTTACTATTGCACATGAAATTCATGTTCTTGGTCTATAGCATATTTCCTAACCCGTTCATAAAGAACATGTTTGCTATTTTATGTTATGATGAGTGCGTATTGTGCATATTGAGCGTTAACTTTCATCCTTTAGCGTTTCATATGTTTTTGACTCTGACAAAAAGGGGGAGAAATAACTTTGCAATGCATTTCTTGAATGAAGATTCATGATAACATTGCATTTCTTGAATGAAGATTCATGACTTGCTTAGTCCTTGACTGATTATGCTTTTGACTTGATCTGGTTGTTTTGTCATCCATCATGCAAATATCATAGATCTATAAATGGTTTTATCTTCGTCAAAAAGGGGGAGATTGATGTGCCCCGGACTGTTTTGACGAAGATTTTGAATGAAATGTCATGATTTCGTGTTCAATGAATTTGCATGTATACATGATTGATGAATGATTGCTTTGAATGAAAACTTGCATGATTGAGCATCATTGATATACATATTTGATGAAAGGTGAGGTTGATGAATTTCAAACCTGAATGCTTGATTTGTAAGAATGCTCAATTTGAAGAAGGCTGATACGAATCAACTTGATTGACTGTTGAATGTTGGCGTGAGCTATTGTTGATTGAGCTCGAACGAGGGATATAACTAATGAGTGAATAGGTCATTCAGTAAATCGCAAAATGAATGGATGTTTCAAATGTGAAAGAATCTCAATTGTTAAGTTGAGTTGTTAATTTGAATGGGAAATTAAATGCAGGACAATTGTGAAGCTTGTCACTCAATCTCTCAAGGCCAAGGTATGAATACTTGTCTATTTGGATCGTGTGTGAATGGACTGATCCAGGTAAAAACTCATTTTTAATCATGTTCATGTGTGATGTATGAACTCCCTTGATCTACTTTGATACATGTGTTTGATTCATGAAAGTTTCAATTACAATTACTAAAGTTTTACAGCTGTCAGTAAAAGTGTCGACCTCAGGGGTCGACACTTATTTGAGGAGTCTCTGCCTTCATTGAGATTTAGGACGCTGGCAGATTGTGTCGACCCCAGGGGTCGACACTTTCACCAGGAGTCTGCTATTTTGTTAAGGCAGAACTCTCGTGAAAAAGTGTCGACCCTGAAGGTCGACACTTTCAGGTAAGTTTGTTCATTTCTGTGAAAACAGAATGTTCGTGAAAACGTGTCGACCTCAGGTGTCGACACTTTTCATCACGAATGTTTTATTCTGTTAACCGGCCAGAACACTTCGTAAGAAGTGTCGACCCCATGGGTCGAGACTCGTATCGCGATTTTGTTCTTATATATGTTCTGGCAGAACATTCACGAAAAAGGGTCGACCTCATGGGTCGACACTTTTTCTGAACGTTCGAACATGATTTTCCGGATCTGTTTCGAAGCCTATTAAGGAGGATCCAAATGGCATGGCTTTTGTCCCTAATGGCCTTAGGGCATCCTTTACTCTATGTATCTGGTATGAAGGGGGTTTAGTGAGGGCTCTTGTGTCTTTTGGGGGGTCAAACCCCCTTGTATATAGCCGCTCCCCTTCCTTTCGATCGAAAAACCCTTGAGCTTCTAACGTAGGATTTTTGTCTTGCAGGAGAAGAAGGTGCTCCCATCTTTGGAGGTGAAGGAGAGCTGTGCCAAGGACGATTTCCATCGAGCCCGAGCCAAGATCTAGAGGTCGCGGATTGCATCCTCTTCTTCTGGAGCCTTGGGCGACTACATCCTCTACACCGGCTTCATCCAACCTTCAGTTCATTTGTTCTAAGTGTTACCTTCTCTATTCTCCTAGCTTTTTTAAGGTTTTATGGGGTAGATCATCTCGTCTATCATTCTCTTAGCTGGTTTGTGGGGTAGATCATCTTGTTTATCCTTTTCATAGTGATTTGTGCTTAGATCGAATCTCTCAAAACTGGGCTTGTAATTTCTCATTCTATTTCACATATCTAGATGATTTCGGATCTTGCTCCGAGTGTGTATGGGTTGTCTCGTCGTCATATGAGAACCCGCGTGTGTGGGCCGTCGAGCCCGTGTGTGTGTGGTTGCTGTTGTCGAGCAGCGTTTATAGTGAAATCCTCTCGAGGTGAGAGGGGTGGACGTAGGACGGCACTTGGTGCATCCGAACCACCTAAAAATATTGTGTTGTGGTTTGCTTGATTGGTGTTGGTTGTTATCTAATTTTTCATTCACTGTACGAGTGTGAGACGGTGTGACGCGAGTGTACTCAACTGTCCGTCCAAATATAGTTGTCCGAGTGAGCATATATGTGCGCTGGGAAGTTGTGAGAGCTTACTTGATTTAAGTTCATTTGTCTTAATCAAGTCTTTGCTTTACTTTAATTCTACATATCTGTGGTTTGTTTGGGTTACTTTATAATTTGTCAAGAAGGGTGGGCAATCAATTCACCCCCTTCTCAATTGCCTCCTAACTGGGCCAACAGGCTGCGTCCCTCAGGATCGGTGCTTTCGTGAGAACAGAGGTTTTCTGTGCTAGGGCTTTGACAGCGTTGTTAGTTGGTTAAGGTGTTCTTCCCCTGTGACTTGGTGCTAGTCCTGAATTTCGAGGATGAAATTTCTTTAAGGGGGGAGAGCTGTAATGCCCCGAATTTTTCGGATCATTTTCGTGGGTCTCGGAGTGTATTTTGTGCTTTACATGTATTTTTCCCTGATGCGCCTTCGGAACTCTGTGCAGGGCGAACCGTTGCATTCTCCGACTCCGGGATAGTACTGGCGCGTTGTGCTTTACTCGAGGATCGCGGAGGTAATTTTTCATAATTTTTTGGATTTTTGAAGTTTTTGGGTTTTTCTATATATTAACCCTTTAACCTCTCTCTCTCCCCATTCTCTCTTTCTCACTCTCTCTTATCTCTTTCTCTCCCCCTCTCCCCGGGTGGCCGAATGTGGCGGAGGAGGGTGAGGCGGCGATGGCGGGAGGCGAGGAACTAGGAACGGGTCGAGGATCGAGGGTTGGTGGCGCATAGAAACTCGGCCGCGGGTTCGTGGAATGGTGAGGGATTCACGACATTTTCTTTGCGGATCGGCGACCTCGGGGTGCGAAATCTTCGGTGGAAGTAGGGAGATGGACCCCCAGCTCGTGCTCTTCATTTCCCGTGAGTTTTGTAGGCCGTTGTGAGCCGAGAGGGCCTACTTGTGCATTTTGGGGGAAAATCCAGGTTTTTGGGGTGTGAGCCGGATCTCTCGTTTCGTGAGATTTTTGACCAATCTAAGGGCATAGATGCATGCTTGGAGGCTTGGGGATGGATTCCCCTTTGTTTCCCCATCACCCGAGGGTGATTGGGGCATGGATCGGGTTTTTGGGGCATTTCCCGCCGTTTCGGGTTCGGGACGCCTTAGCGGTCGTTCCAGAGACCGCTAAGGGCTCCAAGCGGACCAAGGGTAGACCGCTAGGTGTCTCCCTATGTCGGTTCAAGGCTAGCGGCCACGCGATAGACCGCCAGGGTCCTTGGCGGTCCAGGGTTCGACCGCTAAGATCGCTTGAGCTTTGTGTGTTCCTAGGGTTTGGCGGCCCAGAGGTGGACCGCCAGCGCCGTTGGCGGTGCAGTAATAGGCCGCTAGGCTTTGCTTCGCAGTCCAAGGGTAGACCACTATGGTCTGTGGTTTCTGTGTGTAGCGGTCCAATGTTAAACCGCTAGACTATCCTTGGCGGTCCAAGGTTAAACTGCTAGGCCTTGTGGCAGTTTAAGGTTAGACCGCAAGGAGATTTCCATGTTCGCGATGTCGGGTTCGCGTTGTGTTGGTCTCCGGTCGACCCGGTTGTGACCCAGTTATTGACCATCGACCTCGTGAGTGTCTCGGACACCCCGTGAGTTCTGTGTCCTTGTTTTTGGGGTGTCTGGAGATATCATGTTACCTCTATTAGCGTGCCCGTAGGTGTGGTGGGTCCGGGTGACCCCACGTGTTCCGGGCTCTTGTGTTATGCTAGATTGAGTCACCGTGTATCGGTGTGAGTGCGGCGGGGTCTCCCCCGCATGTCGTGAGTTTTCCTTGGAAGTTGATTCCCGAGTGGGCCATGTGTTTGGCCTTGGACTGCGAGTCCAGTCATCCAGCCTGGAGCTGGAGGTTTTCCACTTTTCCCTGGGTGGGGGAATCGGCGTGGCGGCTCGTGAGCTACCTTAGGAATCGTACTTCTATACTTTTCGCATGGGTCGTGTGTGGCCTGTGGACTATGAGTCCAATTACCCAGCTTGGGACTGGAAGGTTTCTTAGTTCCCTTTCCGAGGGAATGGTCTCAGCAGTGGCGAGCTGCTTCGTGAGATATCGTGCCGAGGTTTCTGACCCTAGGGTTAGGGCAGATTGGCGGCGTGGAGCTGTTTGGTGCAACGGTCTTGACCCCGAGTCTTGTGACTCAAGGACCGTTGGATTTAGTAAGTCTAGTGGATTGTCCCGAGTCCAGTGGCTCGGCGCTACTTGGTTCTTCTCGACTTTCGCATAGGGTGCGTGCATGTTTCTCGGAGTTTTCTCTTCAGAGAGTGGTCACATCTGTGACTCCCCACTAGTTGTAGCCTTCCGAAATGCATGTGGTCCCACCAGGGAGTGGTGGCGAGGCTTTACCCGAGAGAGACGGCTTTCGGCTGGTTGCCGTAGGGCCTCCTACTGTGGTAGCTCAAGTTCGGGCCGGGAGGAATACCAGCTAGAGGGCCTGACGTAGCGCAGTCAGTTAGTGTGTGCACACGTGGTCGGGGACTTCGGACGCGTGCTGACGAGCAAGACCCTGCCGAAACCCTTGTTCTGTGTTCTGTGGTTACTTGTACGGTGTCTCAGTCTCCACCTGGGGCATCGCAGCGAGACACCTGAGACTGTGGACTAAGTCGTTAGTGGACACATCCGGCCTTGCTTCTGGTGGACAGGTACTCCTGTCACGTGAGACGTGACTCTCCTATTTCTGGGTTCCGTTTCCCATCTGCGAGACGTGGTTTTCTGCACCTTCCAGTGTTTCCAAGGTAGGGGCTAGGGTGCCAGCAGCTTCATCAAGGTTGCGTCTTGTTTGTGCGGTGCCCGCGACCAGGTGGCCGGGGTTGCACCTTGGGCAGCGTGCCCAGGTTGACCTTGTCTGGGAGACAGGCCTCTACGACGGAGTTGCCGTGGATTTTACCTCGGTGAGTGGTGTTAGTGTGGTCCGGTTCCCGATGGTGAGATCGAGATTCCTCTTTCTGCTTGACCGGTACAAAAGGAGTAGTTGTAGTGCCAAGTTTTGACCGGCCACCGAGTTACTGTTCCTGCTGTTACTGTTGTTCTTATAGTTACTGCTTTCCGTGTCGCCGTTGTTCTCAATTGGGGTTCCGCGGGATCCCTACTGAGCCAGTGACAGGAGGCTCACCCCTACATTTCAGGTGCATCGGTTCTTCCTCGAGGTTCGAGGATGCTGTTCAGAGGTTCTTAGTTGCCATCTCGTTGGGCCGAGTGTTCACTTGACATGTGGTACGTTTTACTGCTTTAGACTGTACTTTCTGTGGGACTAGACTCTATTGTAGTTGTTATTTATTTCTGTTAATTGTTGAATTGTCCTACTTTATTTCCTATTTCTTTGTACCTCCACACTCCTTTTAGCCCTTCCGAGCCCTCCCGACTCATGGGCGGCGGGCCAGGATTTGAATGGTATCGGATTCTTCCCGATATCCAGATCTTGGGTCGTTACAGAGCGAGTTCTTTTACCTTCATCTACCTTACCCAGAATATTTTCTACTGGATGGTCTTTGATGTACTTCCAAGAGCGTGGCAGATCTGGGTGAATTTGAGGTGCATCTCTCAATTGTTTTGTATTAGGTTCCTCAACTTCATTCTCTTCCTTGGTTGTTGTTCCTGAGGTTGAAGGATCATTCTATTTTTCTTTGTTTACATCCTCTTGACCTTTGGCCTGCAAAAAATCTGATTCATTAGTAATTGTAATAGAACCCTTGGACACTCTCATCAACAATCACAAGCGGACTCTCTTCTATCACTAAAGTTCTCTTATTAAAAACCCGATAAGCCCGTGAATTGTTATAGTAACCTAAGAAAATTCAACATCACTCTTTGCATCGAATTTCTCTAAATCATTCTTACCATTATTCAAAATGTAACAAGTACTCCCAAAGGTTTTAAAATATGAGATGTTCGGTTTCTTACCCTTGTAGAGTTCATAGGGTGTGTTATTTATGAACGGCCTTACCATCGCGCGGTTTATAATGTGACACGCCGTATTTACCGCTTCAGCCCAAAAATATCGAGGAAGGTTCTGCTCACTCAGCATTGTTCTCGCCATATCTATTAGTGTGCGGTTCTTCCTTTCAACTACGCCGTTTTGCTCCGGCGTCCTTGGTGCAGAAAAATTATGAATGTATCCTTCACTCCTGCAAAATTCATCAAAATCAGTATTGTCAAATTCACGCCCATGATCACTTTGCAATCCGGTAATCATGTATCCTTTATCGTTCTAAACTCTCTTGCAGAAGGCTTGGAATTCCTGCAAAACATCACTTTTACTACTCAGATATAGAACCCATGTAAAACGAGAAAAGTCATCAACAATGACAAAACCATAACACTTACCCCCTAAGCTATGAGTCCGAGTTGGACCGAATAGATCAAAATGCAATAACTCCAAGGGGCGAGTGGTGGAAATGATGTTTTTGGACTTAAATGAAGATCTGGTCTGCTTCCCTTTGGCGCATGCTTCACAAATCTTATTTACATCTAATTTTATTTTGGGAAGCCCTATAATAAGATTATTTCTGCACAGTTTTGAAATAACACTACTACTAGCATGTCCTAATCTTCGATGCCTAACCCAAAAATCGTCAGCATCGTTGGCAACTAAACACAAGTGATTGCATGGAATCTTATTCAAGTCAACTGTATATACATTGTTTTTCCTAAGACCCAGAAAATTTATTTCACTTCTTAGACTATCTATAATTGTGCAATATGATGATTCAAAATTGACTTTATGTTCTCTATCACATAGTTCACTGATACTCTGAAGATTACGATTGAGACCATCTACTAACAAAACATTGTCGATGGTATTGGAGTTATTTACACTTACCTTTCCGATACCAACGATCTTACCTTTGTCGTTCCTGTCGAAAGCAACAAAACCTCCTTCTTTTTCTTTAAGCTCAACAAATACCTTCTTGTTTCCGGTCATGTGCCTCGAACAGCCGCTATCTAGAAACCATTGTGAATCTTCGGCTCTAAGGCATCCCTACGACAAGATAAAAACTCATGAAACATTCTTTGGTACCCAAATTAAGTTGGGTCCAACTTTGTGAGTTTTATTCTTCACATCTACAATTCTTGATTGATAAGCATAAAATTCATCATCAGAATGCAGAATTTGACAAAATGACATGGTATGACCAATTCTACCACAATAGTGACATAAGGTCCTCTTTCTTCCTATGTTGCCTTGTTTGCATGCAAAATATTTTTTCTGATTTCTGCTGGATGATGCTTTTGGGCAGTTCTTTACAAGCATGTCATCATGGTTGGCATGCACGAATGATGTCATTACTTTATGTTCTAGTGGTTTCTTTTTCACCGGCTCGTAGCCAATTCCTTCCTTTCGAAAATTGGTCCTAATTCCTAGAACCATATCAAGATTTTCCTTTCCTTTCATCAACCTTGACATACCATCCTCCAACTCCTTAATCTTGCTATTCAATGTGAGGATCTTTTGTTCAGATTGAGTTAATTTTTCATGACAGACAGAAATTTGATCTCTCAATATTTTGTTGTCGTTATTGATTTTCTCATTTTCAACTTCAAGAGCATGAACCTTATCTTTTGGACTGTTAGACTCATTCCCTTTTTCAGAACCATTTGACAAGTTTTGTTTCAGAATTTCTAATTCTTCCATGAGCTGCATGTTCCTTTCTTCATGAATTTTGATAGTGTCGAGCATGCTTTGATTTTGAGTTTTCAATTCTTCATAGATTTTTTCTAACTCCACACATCTCTCACTTGATTCATTAACTTGACTTATTGAGTTCATTTTCCTTTTGAGTTGCTTATTTTCAGATCACTTTCTTGAACTTAGCATATAGAGCAACATATTCAGATTCCCATTGTTCAGTGGTGAGAGTATCCGAGTCAGAGGTTGCCTCATCAGCTTCCTCCTCGTGTGCCATTAGACACATGCTTTCCATGAGTTCTTCTAGCTTGTCGGTGTCCTCATCATCTTCAACTTCTTCGTCGCTCCAAGTAGCGACCATGGCTTTTGATTTCTTTTCTTTCTCCTTCTTGAACTTTTTCTTTAGCTCAGGACATTCGCCACGCATGTGTCCAGGTTTTTTGCACTCATAACAAATAACCTCATTTAGCTTACTAGCTTGTGGCTTGTGCTTAAACTGCTTCTTGAATTGTCTTTTGAACTACCCTGGAAATTTCTTCCTAGCTCTCAGAAATTTTCTGACCTTTCTTGTTAGCATAGCAATATCATCCTCATCTTCGCTGCCTTCAATGGAATCTTCACCACTTGAGGTTGATTGTGTTGGGTTTGCCTTCAAGGCAATCGACTTCTTCTTCCTACTTTCTTCCTCAGTTCTCTTGATATTGATCTCATAGGTCATGAGTGACCCTATGAGCTCATCTAATGACAAGACAGATAAGTTCTTCGAGTCTTCGATCACCGTTGCTTTTGTGTGCCAAGCCGGTGATAAAGACCTCAACACCTTCCAAACCAAATCACCATTTGAGTACTCTTTCCTTAATGCTTTCAACCCATTCGTGATCTCCATGAGTCTAGCAAACATCTCGGATATGTTCTCTTCCGGCTTCATCTGAAATAATTCAGTCTCTGATCAGCAGGTTCGCTTTGGTCTCTTTAACTTCTGACGTCCCTTCATATATGAGTTTCAATTTGTCCCACATATCCTTGGCACTCGAACACATAGAGACACGAGCATATTTGTTAGGATGAATCGCACACTGAATGATATTCAAGGCATTAAAATTCATCATTGCTTGTTTAATGTGTTCATTAGACCATTTTCCTTCATCTGGTGGTAAAGTATGTGGACCCTTGCTGACAACGGTCCATATCTCATGACTTTGTGCATGAAGAAATACAGTCATTCGATTTTTCCAATAATTGTAGTTCGTTCCATCGAAGAAGGGTGGTCGATGAATTGAATGCCCTTCGGGCATCATCCCTTTGTTCGCCATTCCAAAGGATAACTCTACGAACCGTGGGGTTCTCAAGAATAGAGCCGAGACTCTGATACCAATTATTGTCCGTTGAATTCGCAAGCAAGAGGGGGTTGAATTGGTTGCCACCAAATAAAAATTAATTGGATGAGGGATAATATCAAAAATAATCTTTGATAACAATGCTGACCCAAGGCAGTGCGAACAGATAGGAAAACGTGAAACACACACACTAAGACCCGCCAATTGATCTTACAGATGCAAATGATGAACGTGTTAAGAATAATAATACCAGAGCGTAACGCACATCAAGCAGATACCACGAGCAAACACGTAAAGAGGCAAACCACAGGAGACGATAATTTTTTAGGTGGTTCGGATGCACCCAAGTGCGATCTTACATCCACCCCTCTCAACTCGAGAGGATTCCACTATCACCATGATGCGCAAATGCAGCAAGAACACACACACGAGGTCAAGGACCCCAAAACACACGCGCCTTCGCAAGAGTGACAAGAGGCGCCCACACTCGGAGACAAGATCTCCACTTACACACACAAATATCTCTTGAGAGTTTGTAAAACTAGATTCAGATGTATACAATAAGCTCAAATAAAAACACAACAAGCATTGATAGAATTTCCCCCTCGATATATCACTGAATCCTTGGCTTGGAGTGATGAGGCAAAACTGGTCGATGAAGCTTCTTGCTGATGACATGTAGATGATGATGAGGACTACGCCTGGATGAAGGATTTAATGAGGGAGCACCTTCAGAACTCAAGTCCACAGGTTGGGAGGACGTTCTCCTCCTCTTCTCTTGCAGTTCTCCCCCTAGGCTGTGTTCGACGGCGACTCTCCTTGGAATGGGCGCTCAAAACACGTGTGCTGCCCCTCCTTCCCTCTTCGATGGGACGCCCTAATCATGGGCTTTTATACTCCACACAAAAATGTTTGGAAAGCTAAAAGAATAATCAGATTTTTGTGCCCCCATTTGCTAAGGGGAGCGTGTGCCCTGTTTCTGCATGAAAAGGAACCGAAAATGGAGTTAATCCCATATTTTATGATTAGGTGGCTAAAGCAAGGGTAAATTAAATCAAACACATGGCTTTCCATCTAACACAGATTGGGGAGGTTATTAGGTTAGGTATAAACCTTAACCAAGGCCTAAGAGCCCAAGAATCCCAAAGACTAAACCAAAATGGCACGTGAGGGCAAGAGCAGAGAAGGTGTCGACCCCTTTGACTAGGGGGGACGACCCCCTGGAAACCAGTTCTGTTTGCATTTCTTGTGTTACAGGTGTCGACCCCTTTGACAAGGGGGGACATCTCATTTGCAAACTGGATTCTATTTCCAGAACCAGAAATTACAGGTGTCGACCCCTTCAGAGGAAAGGTGTTGACACTTTCTTGCGGGCCATTCTGTTTGCACCAGGGCTGTCTCAGGTGTCGACCCCTTTGGACAGGGTGTCAACCCCTTCAAGAGAAAATAGTTCAGCTTAAAAGAAAAAATAATTAATAACATGAAATACCTTTGGATTAATATCTTGACACCTTACCATGATGGATTCTTCGAAGATTTTAGCCCATTTTTCATCTCAAGATCTTAGACCATTGTAGCATAAGGAAAAAAATGATGACCTCACCTTTCACATTGCCAAACCTCCTTTCTTACCGGTTTACTTGGAAGTGTTTATTTGAACACTTTGTGAGTGTTTTTTCCTGGCTAGCTGCACAATACAAACTCACACTTATAAAGAATTAAGATACTCATTCATGAGGCAATAAGGAGATTTAACACACTATAATTTTTGGGATAGCATTTTGTCATCGTCAAAATCAACATGGGGCACAATAGGAAAAGATTGAATAAGGGGATAGAAATCCAAACAAAGGAGTTTTCAAGGAAACAGCCCAAAACGGCAACAAGGTGAACTGATGACTTAATTCGGCATGGAATATCTCATATCTTGGAAATTAATGATCAATTGACTCTTAAATTGAGTTATAAAAGAGGTCTTCCAAAGTTAATTCAAAGGCCTACATGAATGCATGCTGGGTTTAAAAGAAAAATTAAAAATAAATTAAAATAGAGAATAATCAAGGATAATATTGTTAATCTACCCAGACTGAGTCAAGATACTGATTTGTGAGCTGATACTAAGCCGAAGCCCGTTTATCCGCGCACCAACTCGTAAAAGGGAACCATCGCCCTCAGTTTTGGACGGCTCAACGGCCTATCCGTGCGACTAAGATTCCTCTGAAATTATCATCATTTTTGATGAAGGGGAACTCAAATTCCAGATTTATCAAAGCCACAAGGTCCTTGATATAATCTAATAACGTAGATAACATATAATAGAATTGCATACAAGGAAGATGGTGAAGCAATAAGCATGAGGGAGCTGAGAAATACAACGCAATCACCGTGGGCCTGAGTGATGTCCAGATGGTGGGACCAAAGAGCTTCTTTTCCTGCGCTCAAAATTCTATTAGCCAAGGTATCATGAAGGATATAGCAAGCAATGAAACAAGTATTTAAGCATAGCATGAGAAGCCTAGCATGTATAGCATTCAATCAACCGTTTTGAATGTAAATCATGAAAAGCGTAGTATTGAATAACATGGCATGAAGAGCATCAAGGAAGGCATGAATAGCATTAAAGCGTGGATCAAAGTGTTCAAAACACTTCAGGCATGGGAGCATGAATATCTAGGCATATCATAGCATCAAAGCGTAGATATCATCGTAGCATAGATTAAAGCATTGATAGCATCATGGTGAGCATAGTTTTGATAAACATCATGGAAAGCATCAAGCATGAATCAAAGCATTCAATCAAGCTTCAAAGAATCATTGTTATCGTTTGCTTTATGAGGATGACAACCTTGGCATATCATGAGATTTGGAATTGAATGATCCAGTTTGTAGGAATAACTTCAGAAAGACTTGCTCTTGAATCATTAGAGTCACTACAAGAAAAATGAGAAATACCGACGTAATTTTCCGACGGTAATATATCCGTCGGAAAGACGTCAGAACTATTATAACTTTCCAATGGAAGATATTCTGTCACAAAACTGTCGATAAATACAGACTGATTTCATACCTATTATTTCGGGCGGAAATCTGTCTCTAAAAAGAGACAACTTTGATACAATTTAAATTTCGTCGGAATTACGTTGGTAATTGCCCACTGATTTTTGACAATAAAATTTCGGTCACTAATATTTACATATATTTATGTAATAATTATCATAAATGAATAGAAATATGTGTGTAAATTCTGACTTACTTTTGACTGAATAAGATTCCGTCGAAAACACCTGGAATAGCTTATGTTTAACCGCAATACGTATATGTAATAAATAATTAAAATAAAAATAAATATATCAATAGTTTAGCTGGATAATATTCAAATTCGAATCCGTATTAATTAGCGGATAATATTCTAAATCATATTTGATATTTTGGATACGGATAATATTAGAATTTGAATCGGACCGGATACGGATATTATAATATTAGTTTCATAAAATATCTGTTCGTAATAATATATAGCATATAATATATATTTATGTAAATAATATATTATAAAAAAATAAAAAATAAAATATAAAAAATATGATAAGATGGAAGATTGTTACACTTCCCGAAATTATAATAACTACCCCATTTTAACTATTTGACTTCTAAAATTAAAACCAGCCGTAGTGAGACCCTTCGTCTTTAAAAACTTCAACTCATGAGTAGTTGGCATAAGTTGGGAGAGACCCTTCGTCTTCCACCGACTTTAGGTCTTCCACCGACTTTAGTAAATAAATACGAATACTTTACCAGCAACAGGAGTGCAGGACAGCAGGACTGCAGGAGGGAGAGACGTGTGCCAGGAGCCACCATTTTTTCTATTTGTTAATGCCCCCCTCTCTCTCTCTGTCGCTCTCTCTCTTTCATTTGTCACCACTACAACTATTTTTCATGTTTAGACACCCATTTGTTACCCTTAGAAGCTATTTGTCACCCTTAGGACCCATTTGTTACCCTTAGAAGCATTTGTCACCCTTACGACCTATTTGTCACCCTTACGACCTATTTGTCACCCTTAGAAGCCATTTATTTTTCCCCCATCCCTTGCTTTTCCCCCCTCGTCGCAGACCATCGCCACCTTGTCCCCGTGTGCCCACGGGTACCCTGCGCACCCTCCCTCTCCTTCACGAACCAGCACTGCCGTGAGTGCCGGCCAGCCCACCGTCACGCTCCCCCTTGCAACCACTCCGGCAGAGCACCACTGCCCCTCCGGTGCCGTGCCATGGCAGCCGGCCGATGTTCCAGCCGGACCCACCCACTGGCTGCCGTCCAGCACCGCTGCAGCCGCCGTCCTCGGCCGCCCATAGCCATTCCGCCCACGCCGCCCACGCAGGGCCTCTATAACATCACATCCAAGGTGTCACTTCCATAGTTTAATCCCTCATGTCATGATTCCTAATTTCATCTCTCAGTTCACATGTTGGATGTATTTTTATTTTGTTTAATATAATTTTTCAGGATGTACAAAAGTGAAAAATAGTCAATTTTTAAGGGAGATGATGTCGAAATTTTTTAGAATACTCGCTCCATTCAAACCACAATTTTGAAATAAGCTCTTTTTTGAAGCAGGTATCATGATCTCTCTTCTAGAGAATCAGCAACGACCAGCCTGTATGTGTAAACCTTCTTGGTCTGTCCTGGTCTAAAAGTAGGACTAATGGCTTGGTGAGATACCAAAGCTATTGTTCGTGCTTTTAGACCAGGACAGACGAGGAAGGTTTACACATACAGGCTGGTCGATGCTGATTCTCCAGAAGAGAGAGATCATGATACCGGCTTCAGAAAAGAGCTTCTTTCATAATTGTGGTTTGAATGGAGCGAGTATTCTAAAAAATTGGTGTCTCAGAGGATTCTAGTGTCGAAACTTTTCAATCAGATGAGGGTGACACTACAAAGTTGGTTGCTTCTAATATTCGTCTGATCGAATCTGTCGAGCCACTTAGGTTGGGTATGGAGGATGAAGTGGAAGAAATCGATCCAACTGAGCTAAATGAAGCAATTGTTGGGCAGGAGGAGTCGTCTGAGAGAGGGGATTCTTTTGCAACTGGTGATGGTGGAGGATGATCCAACGGATATCTGTTGATTTGTAATTGTAAAAAATGACACATTTGAATTAATGTAATTGTAATTTCTTTTATTCATTGAGTTATATGCTGTGTGGATTTTATCGGGGGATGTGTGTTTTATGTTGAGTTGTGTAGGTTGTGTGTATAATTGTAGTTTTAAAGGGTGATAAATGGATAACAGAAGTAAAAGATATGTTTTGAAGTGAAACAAAGGCGATGACTGACGAGCGATAAGGGTGACAAATAGATGTTGTGAGTGACAAATAGTCGTTAGCAGTGACAAATAACTCTGTAACGATGACAAATATCCCATGGCAGTGAAACTTGAAGAAACTCAAGTTCGTTTGAAGGGTTTAACCGTGTATGGGTTTCCTAACTCTACCAACACGGATCTGAAGCTTTCATAGTCATCAAACGACACTGATTAAATGAAGCGAAACGTTTATATTATTTTTCTATCATTTTTCACAATTAGGTGATTTTATATTATTGTTATAGTGTTACATTTATTAACTATCAATTTTATGTTTTTTGTCAATTTTATAATTAATTTATTATTATATCGGTACATTTATTAATTATCATTTTTTATGGTCTTTGTCATTTTTACAATTATTTTACTATTATTATGCTGTTACATTTATTAATTATCATTTTTATATTTTTTCTCATTTTCAGTTATTTCATTATTATTTTAGCGTTACATTTAATAATTATCATTTTCAATTTTTTTTGGTTTTTTTGTCATTTTCATAATTATTTAACTATTATTATGATGTTACATTTATTAATTATCATTTTATATGGTTTTTATCTTTTTCATAATTATTTTATTATTATTATTATGTTATATTTATAAAATTTTAATTTGTATACTTTTTTGGCATTTTTATTTATTTTATTATAATTATAGTATTATATTTATTAATTATCACTATTCTTTTTGGGTAACGGGGAATCTAGCAGAGTGGTACGGAGAGCTGAGCGATTATTGGGCCACCCGAGTTTGAGTCTTACCCTACGCATCTTGCCACCCCTTTTTTTGTACCGTCGCCATAAAACCCCGGGCTCACATCCCACGAGGATTACATGTGAGCCGGGTAAGCCCCCTCCCAAGGCTCGATCTGGGGTCCCTCCTATGAAAAGGAGGACCTTTCCCACCGAGCCACTCGGAGTCCTCTATTAATTATCACTGTTAGACAGAAAGAAGAACAATTTTTGAAGTTTTGGAGCCAGTAAGTCAGATAAGCCAAAATCAAGCGCGACGGCTAACACCGCATAATGGTGACAAATAGTCATCAATGGTGAGAAATAGGTTTTAGGGCTGACAAATGTCTCCTAAGGGTGATAAATGGATAACAGAAGTAAAAGATATATTTTGAAGAGAAACAAAGGTAATGGCTAGCAAGCCATAAGGGTGACAAATAGATGTTGTGAGTGACAAATAGCTGTTAGCAGTGACAAATAACTCTGTAACGGTGACAAATATCTCATGGCAGTGAAACTTGAAGAAACTCAAGTTCGTTTGAAGGGTTTAACCGTGTATGGGTTTCCTAACTCTACCAACACGGATCTGAAGCTTTCCTAGTCATCAAACGACACTGATTAAATGAAACGAAATATTTATATTATTTTTCTATCAATTTTCACAATTAGGTGGTTGTGGACACTAAAAAATTTTCACCCCATGTTTACGTGCAGGGGAATAAAGAAGAGGAGAAAAGGGAAGAGAAGATGAGAAGAAGAAAAGAAGAAAATGAAGCCCCCTTCAAGCCCTCCAACGGCACACTCCCCATGCCTCCATCCGGCACACCCTGCAAGCGCCTCACCGGCACCCCTATAAGTGCCTCTCAGCGGCATGCCCTCAGTGCCTCTCAACGGCACACCATCAGTGCCTCTCAGCGGCACGCCCTCAAAGCCCTCTCAGCGGCATAGCCTCCCAACGGCATGCCCTGCGAGGCCCTTCCCTGACACACCTTGCTGAACCTCCAGCGGCACGCTCCGTGGAGCCTTTGCCCGGCACAACAGTTGGCCCTTCCCCGGCACACCGATCGTGAAGCCCCAGCGGCACACCACTCCTGAAGTGCCCCAGCGGCACACCCCATCAACAGCTTCTCAACGGCGCACTCCCGTTGGCCTCCAACGACACACCCTAAGGAGCTTCAATCGGCACGCTTCGAACGCCCCTGGACGGCACACTACCTATCGCCAACTCAAACGGCACAGTGTCCCATCCTCGTTACGGCACCCTGTTTCGCTTGAACATAGAGCATTGAATGCTCGTGCCCATGGCTCATTCTCAGGTCGACAGCGCAGTGACAGCAAGTCATCGATGTCAACCTCGGCCAACCTTGTGAAGACACGCCAACCCATCCTGCTGTCCCTAGGCATAAGCCATTTAATGGCCCCAGACGGGAGAAAAAGAAAGAGAAGAAGAGGAGGGCTTGGCCTTCGAAGCTGCGAACCCGCATTCGATATAAAAGGGGATTAATCCCCTCTCTCAGCGGGGTCTCTGGCTGGCAGGCTGGCTCTCCGGAGAGGCAGAACAAGAGAAGAAGAAGAAGATGATGAGAAGAGAAGAAGGGAGAAGAGGCTCCTGCCCCTTGCTGCTATCCCGTCCACCACCGTTTGTGTGAAGAGAGAAGAGAAGAAGAGAAGAAGAGAAAGGGAGGGTGAGTGAGACAGGAGTGTAGCCTGGGAGGGGAGGAGCTAGTGCTCCGTCTCCCTCCCCCACTATGTATCATCCCTTTCCCTCTTCCCGTTTTGTTTCATTTTTTCACCATGAACTTCTGTACATTTCTTTCGCAAGGAATAAAAGAAGGGTTTTGAGATGTGTTCATGCTTCACATTTTTTCCTCCCCTCTGTCCATCTTCGTCCGTGTTTCCTCGTGAACTTGATTTCCAGAGCATCTCAGCTGGCCTTAGCTATGCCCTGTGTCCCTGCAAAAGTTTCATTCTCAGCACACTCCAACTAGCCTTTTGGAGGGGTCCAAGAGACCCTGTCTGAACCCCCTCCACCTAGCCATGATTTTCCGAAGTGTTGATGCCTTTGTCAGTCCCCGGTGCACCCGTTGCGCCCTTCGCCCGACACACTCGTGCCTTAGCTACCCAGCACACTAGTGCCCGCGCTCACCCGGCACACCCCGTGCTACCTTACCCCGGCACACCCCGTGCCGCCTTACCCCGACACCTTGCCCGGCACACTGCCTAGGCTCCCATCAGCACACCCTACGTGCCTTGGCCGGTACACTTCCCTGTCTTCCTACCCGGCACACTCCCTGGTGCCTTCTGTGGCCGGCACACTCCCTGGCTGTGCCCTAGCGGCACACCCCAGCCAACTCTTGGCCGACACACCTTGGCTATGTCCTATCCGGTACTCCCTTGGCCAGTCCAGCCCGACACATTCTAGCCATTGCTTCCCTGGTGCATCTGTGATTTGTGTCAGCCTAGTGGCTTCTCGTTCGATGTTTTCTCCAAGTTTTCCAAAGTTTTCTCAAAGGTGGCTGCCTCGGCACACACCTCAAACTGTTGGGTCATGTCACTCCTTGTGGGCGTGTTCCCCTTTTTTCCCCCTTACCATCTGGGTCAAGGGGAGATGCTGCCGAATTTTTGTCAGAAACAACAACATGTTAAAAGACAAAAGGAAGCAACAAACAAATGAAATAAACAACAATAAAACGCTTTAATCAAGACAGGGGAACCATGCAAGACTCAAAGAATTGGGTTACTGAACATGGCTTTGGACTTAATTACGTAACAGGGAATTGGAAGCTTGCCGTTTAAAGCTCTCCATCTGAACTCTACAAGCCAGAGGCCTCCCTTCAGATCTCACCCCATTCATGGGGATTGTGCCCCAATGGCATTGCCCCTTTAAACCACCTCAGTCTGAGCTTCCCTTGGCCAATCTTGAATGGCACACTCCAATTGGCTCCAGCCTGACACACTTTTCATCTTATATGGCCCGGTACACTCATGCCCCCGTCCCTCCAACGTCTTAGCCGGCACACTCCCTCGGCAGCACACTATTCCTCCCTTCCTCTCTCCGGTACAGCCTTGGCCACCCCTTTACCCGGTACAGCCTCAGCCTATTCCTATCCGGTACACCCTTCCACTGCTTCCAGCGGTACACCCTCAACTCACCTCTCCCAGCGGTGCACCCCCCCCAGCTCACGCCATGGCCGGTACACCCTTCCACAATGCCCCAGCGGTACACCCTCCTGCTTACGCCATACCCGGCACACTCTTTGGTCTCCACCTGGTACACTCTACCCCTCCTCCAGCGGTACACTATTCAACCCTCCCTTTTAGCGGCACACTCCGCCAGCCTCGCAATAAAAAGGGTTTTTTGCATGGAAACCATTGTTAAAAGTGAATTTACAAAAAACCATTCCTAAAAATATATTAGCAGGTATATCACCATGTAATCTAAATTGTGCAAAAATGCCATATTTATTTACACGCATATCACTTCTTTTTACCAACAACTTGCAAGAAAACCACGCTTAAATGGCATTTATGCACTATTTGAATTAACTCAGTGATATACCTACTAATGTATTTTTAGGAATGGTTTTTTTGCAAATTCACTTTTAACAATGGTTTTCATGCAAAAAACCCTAAAAAAGGGAAAGGAAGATATGATTATGATAATAAAAAAGAGGGAAATTTATATAATAATTATAAAAAGTGCAACAATTAATAATAACAAAAAATAATAAAATAAACAAAAGAAGAGTTCATGATCCGCGGGTGATAGAAGACAGTCAACAAAGAGATGGCAATAATAATAAACAGATGATGATAATGAACAATGATGATAATCATGAATAAAACGACACTACCTTCATCTCCCGCGGACTCCAGATCCGGGAATATCGATGATGCCCTCGTAGGTAAGGCCTCACCTTCGGGAGTCACCTTCTCCCCGTCATGGTTATCACTCGACCTTATTCCGGGCCAATATCTCACCGAAGTTCCCCCCTGCCACCGGGATCTAATCCCATCTTCTCATCGAGATTACCATCTCTCGGCATACATTTGTACGGGTTTATTTCCATTTACGTCGTACCTTCAATACGGACCTTTGTCCGAACATAAAGTGATCCATGAATGACCGACAAGATTTGAATGGAACGAGACGGCTTTCGTCCTCCCCGAACCCTACACATGGGAATATCGACAAGACCTTCGTGAGTCACGCTTGGACCTCGGGTTCGTCCCAACCATGGTCACTGCCCGACCCATATCCTAGGCCCATAGCTAGCCATCTCTGTACACGTCATTGTTTTGGGATCTAATCCCGGGACACTTTCCCGCTGCCCTTCAGCACCGTAAATATTAACGATGCCCACGCAGGCCTTGTTTGGACCACGGGAGGCACCCCCGGAATGGTCCTAATTCGATCTCACGCCGGGCCAATAAACTCGCTGATTTTCTATCATTCTAACCGAGATTCAATCGAATGTTTCCTGTTCCTCTGAACAATAAATTTGCCATACCCCGGCATACATATGCTCCAATTTTCCCGTGACGATTACGATATTCTCCAGTCGGACACTCGTCCGAACATTAACTGGTCCCCTGAGTGACCAACATGTTTCGAATGCTTGCTTGCCTAGACATCGGGCTTTCTGACTGATCCAAGACCGCTATCGGCTTGTTTCTCTCGATATAATTTTCTGGCCATGAGGCCCTGATTCCCGACGATCAATCAAGGGTGTTCCCCTCTCCGAGGGGATGTAAATGACGCTGTGACATTTACGACGCGGCGGGTTTTGGTCTCAACACGAACTACACAATCATCTGACTATGTCAGATCGAGGGCACCATGGGCTTCCTCGAAGCCCGGACAAATCGTCACTTTGTGACTGGCACGCCCACGCACTTAATAAATGAACAAACCCATCGAATAAACCCAACATACAAATAAAAGAAACTATGATTTTAATTTGAATAAAAAGTGCATCCACAAGTCTGGCACGCCCGGTGGGACCGAAACCACCCTTCATCTCTTCGCCGGGATTCGGGGCCCCATGGCCGCCTAATAAACGATGTTTGTCTGTTTTGATGAATTGCAGGGGCTGTCTTTGTCAGCCCTATGGGGAGAAAAGCCAAACTAGGCACAATTGTCTTTGTGGCCTCGAGGACGCTACTCCGCGGCACATGTAGCTTCCAGGAAAGAAGAGAGGAAGAGGGAGGGGAAATCAAACCCCTTTCCCTAAGAAGAAAGAGAAGAAAAGAAGGAAAAAAAAGAAGAAGAAGAAGAAAAGAAAGAAAAGAAGAAAAGAAAGAAAAGAAGAAAAAAAAAGAGAAGAAGGAAGCAAAAAGAAGCAAAAAAAGAGAAGAGAGAGAATTGGTGAGAGAGGGTCGTACGACCATATCCGTCAAGACCCGTGCTGAACAAAGATTACCACTGTGGGATTGATGCGGTGGAGCGAACCACTCACCCCTCCCTGAGGGGGTGAGCACTCTCCTACCCACCTACCTTGGTCTATTACACAAAAGAAAAGAGAAGAGTGTTGTGCCCCTTGTGCTTTGTTAATGATGTGGTGTTTTAATGATAGCAACATGAATGAGTCACCACATTGTTTTGAATATATCTGATCTATTCTGTGGAAGAATGCATGAGTGTGTGCATGAGTGTGCCAGCTCTGTGGATCGACCCCCCTCTTAGATGGGTCGACCCCCTCAGATTAGCATGTCTATACATTCATTGCATATGAGCATCTGTATAGTGTTTGCTAGCAAGTCTATACATCGTCAGGGCTCTTCATGCATGTGCATAGTCTATACATTGTGCATCTCGTTGACAAGTCTGCATATTCATGAAGTCTGTACAGCCATCCACTTGAAGCATTTCTTCAAGTCTAGGACAGCCTTTTGCATTGGACTGAAAGTCCATACATTGGCAAGTCTGTACATCGGCCCTGTAGCATGCACGAAGTAAAGTCTATACAGTGGACCATCTCATTCAGCATCTCACGCCTTGAAGTCCACACATCATTTATCAAGCCTAGACATTGCACTGTAGCATGTAGAGCACTAAGTCCATACATTAGACTGTAGTACACATCTCTGATGTCTATACATTCTCACTCACATCCTCCAAGTCTGTACAGAGTTGTCTTTGCATTGCACGTGTTCTAAGTCTATACACTCTCCTGTGCAATGTCTACACATTCAATTGCTGTGTCTTGCTCAAGTCTGTACAGCCCTTTGGTTGTCAAGTCTATACATTACTTTCGAATGAAGTCTATACACTGGTCTTCACTTGAAGTCTGTATAGCGCCATGTTCATATTCTTCAAAGTCCATACATTGCACTGTAGATGCTCGAGGTGAAGTCTATACATCCATCAGTGAACTTCCAAGTCTGTACATCCGTTTGCCTGATTTCATAGGCAAAGTCTATACATTCCCAGTCTTTACCTACGTTCAGAATTCCAAGTCTATACACTGGTAAAGTCTGCACATTGTGCCTTGAAGCTGTTCAAGTCTATACATTGTCTCGAGCATTCAAAGTCTATACAACGCTGTTGAGTGGAAGTCTGTACAGCCGTTGGGTTGTCAAAGTCCATACATTGTGAATCTCAAAGTCTGTACAGACTTTGCCTTGTTCAAGTATGTACATCACCCCTTTGGCAAGACTATACATTGAAAGTCTATACACTCGATTGCCTTGCCTTGATCAAGTCTGTACAGAGCTTCCTTGTTCAAGTCTGTACATCGCTGAGTTGGCAAGTCTATACATTCGAAGTATATACATTCCTTTACCTTGCATCGCTCATCAAGTCTGTATAGCCTTTCTCTTTGCATGTCTGTACATCGTCCATGAAGTCTGAACAACGAGCAAGTGTGTACATCGCTCATTTGTCTTGGCAAGTCTGCACATCGTTAAGTCTATACTTTGTCCAGTGCATTGCATTCATCAGTCGTGAAGTCTATACATTGAGTTGAAGTCTATACACTGGCTGCTGTTCTTCAGAGTCTGTACATTGAATACTTTGAAGTCTATACATTGGCTTTGAGCTGAAGTCTATACATTGCTTCAGGCTGAGCAAGTCTATACATTGCATGCTCGTTCATTCAAGTCCATACTTTGTCCTGAAGCATGTACAAGTCTGTACATTGTCTGCCTGTCGATTGAAATGTCTATACATTGCTGTTTGCATTGTAAAGTCCATACATTGAACAATGTCTGCACATTGCATTACACTTCAGCAACTCTATACACTGCTTCAGCTCTGATTCATGAAGTCTATACATCGCTACAGCTTTGTCTTCACATAGTCTGTACAACGCAATTGTCCTGCTTCATGAAGTCTATACATTGCTTCGTCTTCACAAGTCTATACAGCGAAGTCTATACACTGCAATGCATATACTTAAACTGATAATGTGATTCTCTGTCTGACAGGCACCCTTCGTGAAGCCTAATGAAGGCACGTGATCCAAGGAAGGACGAGGTGCCCAGATGAGGACACGTGGATGCAGCCCAGCCAGGATGCTGCCAGGTGGTTGAAATGCCTCGGTTCTGGCGAAACTCCTTAGGGCGGGAAATGTGGAGGTCACACGCCCAACCTGCTGCTGTATATATACTAAGCTTCGTCTTCAGATGAAAGTGATCGAGTGTGGAAAGTATATACAGAGAGTGAGAGATCCACAGAGAAGAAGAAGAAAAGGAAAGCAGCAGGGAGCCACGATCCACAGAGAGAAGAAAAGGAGAAAAGAGCAGAGAAGAAAAAGAGAAAGAAGAGAAAGAGAGAGATAGAGAGCTCTAGCAGAGTGTAAAGAGAAGAAGAAGAAAGAGAGAGAGAAGAGAAGATCAGAGAAGACCGATCCTGCTGGAAGTTGGATCAGATCCACTCCAGTCAGCTCTTAGGAGCCACATTTGTGCTTTCATTATTTACAGCTTTCAGTTGCTGTTGCTACTTGTTTTCATTTTCATTTTATACTTTTCTTCAAGCTGTTAGTCAGCGATTGCAGTGATGGACTCCACTGGACGGCTAAGCTGTATTGCCCAGCAGTTTGCAGAGGTGTTGCCTCTGGTCGGGTAAGCTGTAATTCCCAGTGTTGGAGTGGTGGATTCCACTGGACAGCAAGCTGTGTTGCTCAGCGGTTGTATGGCAAGCTGTGATGCCCAGCTGTTTAAGCTATGAGTCAGCGGAATCCACACTCAGTTTGAGTGTGGGGTGGATGTAGGTCTGCTGGACCGAACCACCTAAAAACCCATTAAGCAGTGGTTTGAATTCTTTGTGTGTTTGGCGCTAGATGAATGCATAGGGTCGGGATAGGTTGATCTTCTATATGTGTTCATTTCATTGATGCGCACACTATATGCTTGACAGTGGTATTGTGTGTTTGTTTGATCTATCTAATTGCTGCCCACATTAGATGTTTTGCTTAGGAGCACTCTTCATATTTGTCTACAGGTTCAATAGATGACTGGAGTAGTTTTACTTAGTTAGTCTTAGTGCTTTTATTCCGCTGTTCTGAGCACTAGAATTTTAATTGGGCAAAAGTCTTTTAAAGGGTATTCATTCACCCCCCCTCTGAATACATAGCACCGAACCCAACACTTGGTATCAGAGCTGGTTGCTGTGCATAGGATCTAACAATCCGCAGCAGATCTTGCTAGCTGTTGGTGCATTTCAGAGTGGGTCTTTTGAGATCGTGTTTTGTTTCACTGAATTAGTGCATTGCTTTGCTCATCTGTTTTAGTGCATCTCTTGTCAATTGTCCTATGCTTTTGAATCTGGTTGTTATCTGCTTCGATGGCTAATCCTCCGATATTCAGAGGTGATAACTTTGATTCTTGGTTAAAAAATTTCCATCGGTATGTAAAATCTACTGATCCAAAACTTTGGAAGGTAATGACTCACGGTCCATACAACTTATCAAAAGATAAATCTAGATGGACTGAGAAGGATAAATTGAAAGATTATGTCAATACTAGAGCAGTAGTTTTACTAAAAGAATCAATTGACAGAACTCTAATCTCATGTATTTCATCTTGCAGGTCAGCCAAAGAGATGTTGGAAAAACTAAAGCTCACCAGGAATCACAACAAATGCTTGATGGCTGATCCGAGAAATGATGATGATGAGGCCTCATCTCAGGTAAGCTCCGAATCAGATGGATACTATTTTGATGAATTGATAGCGATGCATGAAGATTTGTTAACTGTATCCAAGAAATTAAAATCTGAGAATAAAAGGTTGAAAAAGAAAATTGAGAAATGTGATTCTAATTCATCATGTGAAAAGTGCCCGAAGATAAATGAATTATATGATAAATGTCTTTCAGAGAATCACATGAATATGAAACAAATGTGCCTATTGAAAAAGGAAAACCAAGAAGGTTTCAATAAAATCTCTGAATTAGAAAGTCAGCTGAAACTAAAAACTAATGAACATTTGATGAATCTGGAAGAGCTGGAAAGGATTAAAGTTGATCTGAAGAAATCAAAAGCTGAGAATGTAGAAATTCAGTGGAAGAATAAAAATCTTGAAGCTGAAATAGAGAAAATCAATAAGGAAGCCATGCATATCTCTTCTGTAGAGTCAAACTGTGATATGTGCTCAGCTCTAAGAGAACGTAGTGAAGATTTTTATAGTGAGAATGAATGGCTGAGTAAACAAATTATCTCACTTAAAGAGGATCACAAAAACTTGGTGGCTGAGAAAATTAGAGTGGAAGAAAGAGAAGAGAAATTAATTGAAAAATTGGAGCTTATGTCTGGAAATGGAAAATGTAATGAAGGAGTCATGAAGCTATCTGAAGAGAACAAAGAACTGAGGGAACAAAACAAAAAACTGATGGTTTTAAATACTATTTTCTCACAGAGGTTTCTGACTATCGAAAAAGAGAAATCTATTTTTAAGGAAGCTCAACCTCAAAAATTTGAGAAGGAAAACACTGAACTGAAAGTTGAAATTGAAAAATTAAAGTGTTTAAACACTGGCTTGTCTGAAAGACTTCTCACCACAGAAAATGGAAAAGTTGTCTGTGATGAAGAATTAAAAATCTTGAACAACTTGGAACAAGAAATTGAGAAGTATAAAACTGCAAACAAAGTTCTAAGTGAATGTGTTAATTGTAGTGAACAGGAAATAGCCAGTTATGAACTTCATATAGCATCCTTGGAAGATAAAATTCATGATCTGGAAAACTCAGCATCCAATTCTGCTAAAAATGAAAGAAAAATAAAAGATGTCATGAAAGACAAAAGTGAGGATAAGAACTCAAAAAGGGGGATAAGCTGTAGTTCTGAAGTTAAGAAAATCACTAGAAACCAGCTATACACTACATTTGTGCAAAGTTCTGATGTAGCTGATACCTTAAAGCAATCCCCAAAACAAAAGGAAAATCAGAAATCACTTTCAAAATCTGTTTTTCAGTTCAAAGCCCAGAAAATTAAAAAGCAAACAAAACCTACTGAGAATAATCAGAAATTGAAAAGAAAGAGTCAAACAAAGAAGGCAAAGAATATTTCTGATTATACCCTGAAATCTGTTAGATCTGCTGAATCTGATGGGTCAATGGAAAATGCTCATGTTTCATGTACTCATTCTCATGCATCTAGTCAGTCTGTTAGTAATCATGTCGCCAGGAAAACTCAAGTGTCATGTCATTATTGTGGCAAGATAGGGCCTGTAATGGATGATTGCAGACTGTTGATTGAAGATGAGCATGCTAATGAAGAAATGTATTCTAGGAAATCAACTGATAGAAACCATGCCACTAAGAAATTTGATGCATCTTGTTATTACTGTGGTAGGCATGGTCATCTAATGAATGCATGTTTTAAACTGAAGGAAGACAATAATGTGAATATTAGATCTTTCACACATGCTCATGACCCATATAGATATAGATCTACTTCAGGCCAACATATCATTTGTTTCACTTGCAACAAGCCTGGGCATAAGGCTAATGAGTGCTGGTCAGGAAATCATTGGGGTAAAAATGAATCAAGAAGCAAGCATTTTAAATGCTTTGAATGTGATAAGTATGGGCATGCAGTCAAAGACTGCTGGCATGCTCAGGGAAATAGATTGAACTCTAAATCTGTAAAATTCCCTGCTTTCTATGATTATGCTAGAAATAACTTGAGTGATAAAAGGAAAAACTCTGCATGTTTTGAATGTGGTAAGCTAGGCCACAAAGCTGCCAACTGTCGGCTGGCTGAGTATGGAAAGAAAAAATTTCATGTTAATAAAAGAAATACTCATGCTCATACACATAATTTTCATACTCATGTGCATGCACATGGGCATCATGTTTCTGCTAACATGAATAATAAAAACAAAAATTCTATGGCTTCATGTTACTACTGTGGAAAATTTGGACATTCCATGTTTGACTGTTATCTGATGGAATTTGATGATCATACTGCTAAAAGACTGTTTAGAACACCTGATAGGGGTAATTCAGGACCCAAGACTTCTTGGGTTCCTGTAAGATCAAAGTGATTGATTTGTTGCAGGTGTGCCTTGGAATGAATAAAGGGGGATTAATAAGTCAAGACACTCAAGAATGAAACCCCCAAGATCCTACAAATCAGGTCAGTTCTGAACTGTGCTTAAATTCCATTAAATGAAATTGTGAATTTGAAATGATTGCATATCATGTTAACTTGTTGATGTTGAAATTGAAGTTTTCTGAATTAAGAATTGCACAATCATGTTTATGGTAACTCTCTTCTGTTTAATCTACATGAATCATATCTGAATGCAAAACTTATATCATGTGATGTGCTTCAATACATTTCATGCATATAGTCAGGGGGAGTCCAACTGTTTTTTGATTAATGCATATAGGACTGCTTTGCACTGCATTTCTTGCATTACCATAGTATATCAAATAGTAAGCTACTAAAAGGCAGGAAAATCTGCTTGGAGGTTCTTACTATGTGTGAGATGCTCCTTGAGACCAAGTTCTCTGCCAAGTACCAAGGGGAATGGCCCATATAGAACAGTGTACTGCATATCATCAATTTGAAGAAAATTAAATTTGAAAAGAAATGATTCATTGCATATCATGCATTTTGTCAGGGGGAGCTTGGTTGCTGTTGTTTGGTCATCATGCTCTCCTTATCAGAATTGTTGCATACTTCTCATATGAAGGGCAGTGCATATCATGAAATTTTTTTGAAAAACCTAAAAAGAAATTTCATTACATCTAGACAGGGGGAGCATTTAGAATTGGTGTTTTGATTGTCACATCCTGAACACCTTTTGTCTAATAATTGATCAACTCTCATCTGATGTCATATTTCTCTCTCTTAAAAAAGGATTCTGCCTTCTATTTGTTGAGATGTTAAAGAAGAGTTTCTTTCAACTCCCTTCATGATACTATCTATCAGCTGATCTGTCTGAATTCCAGACTCAGCTACTGTGTGTTGATGTTCACTCTTCTGAAATATTTCTCTATTGGTGATTTACTCTTGCACCAGCTTATACTAATCTTTCACATTCTTCTCAGCTGGTGTAACTGAATTGTTTCTACTATTGATTGTTGGTTGCTGAATTTATTGTTCTGATCTGAGGAACTTATGCGGCATGTCATGCAATTCAGTCTGAGAAATTGGTAGAAACTCTTATCATATAGGTTTAAGAATTATCACTGAATCAGACTGATATAAGATTAATGTATTCTCAGATTTGTAGTTAAATGAATTGAAAATATCTGAATGATAAGGTTTAATAAATTTTAACCACTTGTGTCATGTAAACCTTAGACTCTCTCATCAGATATCTGAAAATTTGAATTCAGGGCTACTTTGGTTAAGATGCATATAGTGTGTATTGTTGTTAAACATTAACTTGAAAAATGTTGACTAAATGAAAAATTGTGAATTCAGAGCAATGACTCGGTCACTGAGAAACTGAGTTCTTTATCAATGAAATAAAGTAACTCATGTCATGAGGTGTCATAGTTATCTCTGATAAAAATTTAGTGAAACAAAACCTGACAGAGCAATAGCTTATTTGTGTTGAGTAACTGGGGAGTCTGGCCTCTGATCAAGGTGTCTTCTCATGTAAAAAGACACTCATATTGCTAACTCTGTTCTCAAAGTGAGAGGCAATGATAGTTATCACACTGAGTAACTGGGTCACTTCACCTGAGATGTGTTGTGCCTCATGTAAAAAGGTGTTGATCAACCTAAATTGCTCAGGAAAAATATAATGTGCTTCAAATGAAATTATCTTGAAAAATCTGTCAACTCATGTTCTTGAAAAAGTGTTTAACTTCAGTACAAATCTGTGTATCTTTCAAAGGTGCTATTGAGATCATATGTGTAAGATAAAAGATGATTGATTTTGAGTGTTATCTGAATATTTGGTTCACCTTTATTAAAACTTGGATTCAGATATGAGTATTGAGTTTAATTTGATAAATTTGGTATACATCAAAATTAAATCAGATTGGTTAAGTTGTCACTTCATAACCCTTTATGATAGAAGAGTCTACACCTTTTAAGACTTATTGAAGTGATGTATGCATTAAAATCCCTCATGATCAGATTTTCTAGATAGCCTGATCAGATTCAGTCTGATTATTCATTGAGATGTCTTGTGATGATTGTTGTCTATTGTTGCCCTTCTATCATCAATCACTTTAATCTCCACACTGTTAGAGTCTTCCATCTTGTTCTGCAATAAGTTCTGATTCTGCGGTCTTTTTACATGTTTCATTCTGTTCATGCATATGTGACTTATTGCATATGTGGTCTTTTCACCAAAATTCAGATTCTTTGTAATGGTTGATTTCAGATTGATTTATTGGATAACCAGAGTCCATTCCTGTGCTTCAAGGGGAGTTATGGTTTATTTGCATGTAAGGGGAGAGTAGTCAATCATGCATGTTGATAGGGGGAGAGCTATTTCATTATCATAATGGAGATCTTCATTTTAATGAACCATGATTCATTCTCTGAATTTATGTGCTGTCTTTATGTGCTGCATTTGACTCTCAAACCATTTCCCTTCTTTTTGTTTATGTCAAAGGGGGAGAATAGTTTGATGAGTCAGTGTGACTCATTATGTTGCCATCATCAAAAAGGGGGAGATTGTTGTGCCCCTTGTGCTTTGTTGATGATGTGGTGTTTTAATGATAGCAACATGAATGAGTCACCACATTGTTTTGAATATATCTGATCTATTCTGTGGAAGAATGCATGAGTGTGTGCATGAGTGTGTCAGCTCTGTGGGTCGACCCCCCTCTTAGATGGGTCGACCCCCTCAGATTCGCATGTCTATACATTCATTACATATGAGCATCTGTATAGTGTTTGGCTAGCAAGTCTATACATCGTCAGGGCTCTTCATGCATGTGCATAGTCTATACATTGTGCATCTCGTTGACAAGCCTGCATATTCATGAAGTCTGTACAGCCATCCACTTGAAGCATTTCTTCAAGTCTACACAGCCTTTTGCATTGGACTGAAAGTCCATACATTGGCAAGTCTGTACATCGGCCCTGTAGCATGCACGAAGTAAAGTCTATACGGTGGACCATCTCATTCAGCGTCTCACGCCTTGAAGTCCACACATCGTTTATCAAGCCTAGACATTGCACTGTAGCATGTAGAGCACTAACTCCATACATTGGACTGTAGCACGCATTTCTGATGTCTATACATTCTCACTCACATCCTCCAAGTCTGTACAGAGTTGTCTTTGCATTGCACATGTTCTAAGTCTATACACTCTCCTATGCAATGTCTACACATTCAAATGTTGTGTCTTGCTCAAGTCTGTACAGCCCTTTGGTTGTCAAGTCTATACATTGCTTTCGAATGAAGTCTGTACACTGGTCTTCACTTGAAGTCTGTACAGCGCCATGTTCATATTCTTCAAAGTCCATACATTGCACTGTAGATGCTCGAGGTGAAGTCTATACATCCATCAGTGAACTTCCAAGTCTGTACATCCGTTTGCCTGATTTCATAGGCAAAGTCTAACATTCCCAGTCTTAACCTACGTTCAGAATTCCAAGTCTATACACTGGTAAAGTCTGCACATTGTGCCTTGAAGCTATTCAAGTCTATACATTGTCTCGAGCATTCAAAGTCTATACAACGCTGTTGAGTGGAAGTCTGTACAGCCGTTGGGTTGCCAAAGTCCATACATTGTGAATCTCAAAGTCTGTATAGACTTTGCCTTGTTCAAGTCTGTACATCACCCCTTTGGCAAGACTATACATTGAAAGTCTATACACTCGATTGCCTTGCCTTGATCAAGTCTGTACAGAGCTTCCTTATTCAAGTCTGTACATCGCTCAGTTGGCAAGTCTATACATTGGAAGTATATACATTCCTTTGCCTTGCATCGCTCATCAAGTCTGTACAGCCTTTCTCTTTGTATGTCTGTACATCGTCCATGAAGTCTGAACAACGAGCAAGTATGTACATCGCTCATTTGTCTTGGCAAGTCTGCACATCGTTAAGTCTATACTTTGTCCAGTGCATTGCATTCATCAGTTGTGAAGTCTATACATTGAGTTGAAGTCTATACACTGGCTGCTGTTCTTCAGAGTCTGTACATTGCATACTTTGAAGTCTATACATTGGCTTTGAGTTGAAGTCTATACATTGCTTCAGGCTGAGCAAGTCTATACATTGGATACTCGTTCATACAAGTCCATACTTTGTCCTGAAGCATGTACAAGTCTGTACATTGTCTGCCTATCGATTGAAATGTCTATACATTGCTGTTTGCATTGTAAAGTCCATACATTGAACAATGTCTGCACATTACATTACACTTCAGCAACTCTATACACTGCTTCAGCTCTGATTCATGAAGTCTATACATCGCTACAGCTTTGTCTTCACATAGTCTGTACAACGCAATTGTCCTGCTTCATGAAGTCTATACATTGCTTCGTCTTCACAAGTCTATACAGCGAAGTCTATACACTGCAATGCATATACTTAAACTGATAATGTGATTCTCTGTCTGACAGGCACCCTTCGTGAAGCCTAATGAAGGCACGTGATCCAAGGAAGGACGAGGTGCCCAGATGAGGACACGTGGATGCAGCCCAGCCAGAATGCTGCCAGGTGGTCGAAATGCCTCGGTTCTGGTGAAACTCCTTAGGGCGGGAAATGTGGAGGTCACACGTCCAACCTGCTGCTGTATATATACTAAGCTTCATCTTCAGATGAAAGTGATCGAGTGTGGAAAGTATATACAGAGAGTGAGAGATCCACAGAGAAGAAGAAGAAAAGGAAAGCAGCAGAGAGCCACGATCCACAGAGAGAAGAAAAGGAGAAAAGAGCAGAGAAGAAAAAGAGAAAGAAGAGAAAGAGAGAGATAGAGAGCTCTAGTAGAGTGTGAAGAGAAGAAGAAGAAAGAGAGAGATAAGAGAAGATCAGAGAAGACCGATCCTGCTGGAAGTTGGATCAGATCCACTCCAGTCAGCTCTTAGGAGCCACATTTGTGCTTTCATTATTTACAGCTTTCAGTTGCTATTGCTACTTGTTTTCGTTTTCATTTTATACTTTTCTTCAAGCTGTTAGTCAGCGATTGCAGTGGTGGACTCCACTGGACGGCTAAGCTGTATTGCCCAGCGGTTTACAGAGGTGTTACCTCTGGTCGGGTAAGCTGTAATCCCTAGCGTTGCAGTGGTGGATTCCACTGGACATCAAGCTGTGTTGCTCAGCGGTTGTATGGCAAGCTGTGATGCCCAGCTGTTCAAGCTATGAGTCAGCGGAATCCACACTCGGTTTGAGTGTGGGGTGGATGTAGGTCTACTGGACCGAACCACCTAAAAACCCATTGAGCAGTGGTTTGAATTCTTTGTGTGTTTGGCGCTAGATGAATGCATAGGGCCGAGATAGGTTGATCTTCTATATGTGTTCATTTCATTGATGCGCACACTATATGCTTGACAGTGCTATTGTGTGTTTGTTTGATCTGTCTAATTGCTGCCCACATTAGATGTTTTGCTTAGGAGCACTCTTCATATTTGTCTACAGGTTCAATAGATGACTGGAGTAGTTTTACTTAGTTAGTCTTAGTGCTTTTATTCCGCTGTTCTGAGCACTAGAATTTTAATTGGGCGAATGTCTTTTAAAGGGTATTCATTCACCCCCCTCTGAATACATAGCACCAAACCCAACAAAGAGAAGAAAAGAAAGGACAAGAAGAAAAGTTGGCAAGCATTGCCGACCAAGAGAACAAGAAGAAGGCCGGCATCCCGCCCGACTCTAGGAGGGTCCAAGTCCGTGGTGCAATGCCCGGTCCGCTTCACCTTCCTGCTGCCTATACCCGGCACAAAATGGTCCCTCGAGTGGCTGTTAGAAGATCCAGCAAGCCGCAACTGTAGCTTGATGAATTACTACCCGCTGCAGAGAATGCTTCATAACAATGAGCCCAAGCATCGCCACGACTCCCGAGGAGAGCACGCATCTACCCTGCCATGGGGGCATAAGAAGCAAAGACTCTACCCCGCCACGGGGGCATAAGAAGCAAAGACTATACCCCACCATGACGGGGTAAAAAAAAAGAAAGAATTCACCCCGGCCTTGGGGCATTTGAAGAAGAAACTACACCTCGCTCCGGGGATATATGAAAAGACACACACCACGCCTTGAGGGGTAGAAGAAGCAGAATCCACCCCGCTCCGGAGGCATAAGAAGTAGAAGATACACCCCACCTTGGGGGCACAAAAAGTAAAACACACCCCACCTAGGGGGCATAGAGTACATAAAGAATTACACCCCACCTTCGGGGCATCAAAAGCAATAATACACCCCACCTTTGGGGGGCACCAAGAAGCAGCAATACACCCCACCTTTGGGGGGCACCAAGAAGCAGCAATACGCCCCACCTTGGGTGCACAAGAAGCAAACATCCCCCAATGTGTCGGGGTAGAAGAAGGAGAATCTACCCCACTCAGGGGCATAAGAAGCAAAAGATATACCCCGCCCGGGGAAACACAAAGAGAGAAACTACACCCCGCCATGGGGGCATGAGAAGCACGGAATGTACCCCGCCATGGGGAGCATAAGAATCAGAAGTTACACCCAATATGGGGGCATAGAGGCCATAAAAGATACACCCCTCTCAGGGGCACATGAAGAGAATACACCCCGGCTTCGGGGCATTTGACGAAGAATCCACCCCAATCAGGGGGCATAAGAAGAAACGGAGTTGCACCCCGGCCTAGCAACACATGAAGAGAATCCACCCCGACTCGGGGGCACATAAGGCAAAAGTTACACCCCAACTTTGGGGGCACGTGAAAAGAATCTACCCCGACCTGGGGGCATAAGAAAAAATAGAGTTGCACCTCGGCTTAGGGGCATTTGAAGAAGAAATGTACCCCGCCAAGGGGGCGTATGAAGTAAAAAAAAACACACCCCGTGTAAGGGCATGAAAACAAGAAGCTGCACCCTGTTCCGGGGACATTTGAAGAAGAAACACACCCCGCCATGGGGGCACATGAAGAGAATCCACCCCGACTCTGGGGCACATAAAGCAAAAGTTACACCCCAGCTTAGGGGCATTTAACGAAGAAATGTACCCCGCCATTGGGGCATAAGAAGTAACAGAGTTTCACCCCGACCTAGGGGCATAAAGAGCAAAAGAATACACCCTGGCTTAGGGGGCTTTTGAAGCAGAAACATACCCCGCCATGGGGGCATAAGAAGCAGGAGACACACCCTGGCTTAGGGGCATATGAAGAGGACTATACCCCGCTCTGGGGCATAAGAAGTAGCAGAATCCACCCCCGCCATGGGGGCATAAGAAGCAACACACCCCGCCCTGGGGGGGCTCAAGAAGCAAAGGAACTCATCCCAGCTTGGGGGCACACAAATAAGGAAACACACCCCGGCCTAGGGGCATACAAAGAAAGAAACACACTCCGCCCGGGGTGCATAAGAAGTAAAACACACCCCGACCCGGGGGACATATGAGACCAAGAATACAGGCTTAGGGGCTTTTGAAGAAGAAACATATCCCGTCATGGGGGCACATGAAGCAAAAGACATACCCCACTCTGGGGTGGAAGAAGCAGAAGAATCTACCCCGACCTGGGGGCACAACAAGCAATAGAGTTACACCATGATCTAGGGGCACATGAAGAGAAATATACCCCGCCATAGGGGTGTATAAAAGAAAAGAGAGCAAGGATACATCCCGGTCAGGTGGGGGCACAGAAACAAAGAGACATACATCCCGACCTGGGAGCATACGAAGAAAGGTATACCCCGCCTAAGGGGCATTTGAAGAAGCAACATACCCCGCCACGGGGGCATGGAAGCCATGAAGAATTCACCCCGGCTTAGGGGTATTCAAAAAATCTACCCCGGTTTAGGGGCATTTGAGGAAGAACTGCGCCCCGCTATGGGAGCATGAGAAGCAAAGACTATACCCCGCCTGGGGTACACAGAAAGAGAAACTCACCCCGGCTTGGGGGCATTTGAAGAAGAAATGTACCCCGCCATGAGGGGCACATGAAGCAACATACACCTCATCCCAGGGGCATCTGAAGTAGGACAAACAACATTCCCCGAGTCCCGGGGGCACACAAAGAAAGAAACACACCCCACCTCGGGTGCACAAGAAGCAAACATGCCCCAGTGTGTCGGGGCAGAAGAAGCGGAGTACACCGCGCCATGGGGGTATAAGAAGCAAAAGGTACGTCTTGGTTTAGGGGAATACGAAGAGAAACATACCCCGCTTCGGGGCATAAGAAGCAGAAGTTACACCCCGTCTGGGGGCCTAGAAGCCATGAAAGATACACCCCGCTTAGAGGCGCAGAAGAAAAGTTACATCCCAACCTGGGGGCACATGAAGAAAATGCCCCGGCCTCGGGGCGCATGAAGAGGAATACACCCCGGCCTCAGGGTCCATGAAGCAACATACACCCCCTAGGGGCATCTGAAGCAGGACAAACAATATTCCCCGGCTTAGGGGCATATGAAGAAAGGAGTACACCCCGCTTGGGGGCACATAAGCAAAAAGAAGAATTCACCCCGCATGGGGGGGCATAAGAAGCAAGAGTTACACCCCGCCTTGGGGGCATCGGAAGCAGCAATACACCCCACTTTGGGGGCACTAGAAGCAGAATACATCTCGGCCTGGGGGCATGAAGGCAAAAGCCACACCCACGGTCTGGGGGCATGAAAGCAACGTACACCCCAGCTTAGGGGCATTTGAAGGGAAATACTCCCCGGCATTGGGACACATGAAGAGGAACACACCCCGCCTAGGGGGCATAGGAGCCATAAAGAATACACCCCAGTTTAGGGGTATTTGAAGAAGAAACACACACCCCGCTTGGGGGCATAGAAGCCATAAAGAATATACCCCGCCCGAGGTCACAGAAGCAGAGAGGCATACCCTCCCGACCTAGGGGGTGCAGATGAAGAAAAGCCATACCTCGCCTGGGGGCACATTAAGAGAAATACACCCCAGTATGGAAGCATTAATGAGAAAATAAGAGCAGAACAAAAAGAAAGGAGACATGAGGCAGACATGGTCTTCGAACCCGCCTCTTCACACAAAAGAAGAAGAGAAGAAAAAAAAAGAAAAGAAAAGAAAAGGGACATGAGGCAGACGTGGTCTTTGAACCCGTCTCTTCACAATAAAAAGAAGAGCAGAAAAGAAAAGAACAGTCATCAGGTGGACATGGTCTTTCCATTCACCCCTCCACATAAAATCAGAAGAGAAGAAAAGAAAGTGAGCCGTGAGGCAGATATGGTCTTTCACCCTCTACCTGCAGTCATCCAACAAATAGACCTCTCATGTGGTCGGCATCACGACCGTTCATCTAAGCTGACAAACGTTTTCCCTTCGACCATGATGGCCATCTCAAGAGAATTAAAGAATAAACCTTTCACTTTGGTTCAGATCCTTTCCCGACCAGAGAATTAAAGAATCAACCTTTCACTTTGGTTCGGATCCTTTCCCGGCCAGAGAATTAAAGAATCAACCCTTCACTTTGGTTCGGATCCTTTCCCGGCCAGAGAATTAAAGAATCTACCTTTCACTTTGGTTCGGATCCTTTCCCGACCAGAGAATTAAAGAATCAACCTTTCACTTTTCTTTGGATCCTTTCCCCGGCCAGAGAATTAAAGAATCAACCCTTCACTTTGGTTCGGATCCTTTCCTGGCCAGAGAATTAAAGAATAAACTTTTCACTTTTCTTCGGATTCTTTCCCGACCAGAGAATTAAAGAATCAACCGTTCACTTTGGTTCGGATCCTTTCCCAACCAGAGAATTAAAGAATCAACATTTCACTTTGGTTCGGATGCTTTCCCGGCCAGAGAATTAAAGAATCAACTGTTCACTTTGGTTCGGATCCTTTCCTGACCAGAGAATTAAAGAATCAACCCTTCACTTTGGTTCGGATCCTTTCCCGACCATAGAATTAAAGAATCAACCCTTCACTTTGGTTCGGATCCTTTCCCAGCCAGAGAATTAAGAATCAACCTTTCACTTTGGTTCGGACTCTTTCCCGGCCAGAGAATCAAAGAATCAACCTTTCACTTTGGTTCGGATCCTTTCCCGGCCAGAGAATCAAAGAATAAACCTTCCACTTTGGTTCGGATCCTTCCCCGGCTAGAGAATGACAAAAGGAGACCTCTCACCTTGGTTCGGATCCTCCCCTCGCCAGAGAGCAGAAGAATAGACCTCTCACTTTGATTCAGATCCTTCTCTCGGCCAGAGAATAAAAAGAGACCCTTCTTTTCGACTCACAGTCTGCTTTCGACATCCCTTGGCACTCACAGCCTATTGCCTAGGTTACCCTTCAACCCTTGAAGCTCGCTTCCCTGATTGGCATTAGGCTTTTACAGCGGTTGGCTGTCAATAATTTCTTGCAAGTGTTGAATATTGTAAGCTGTCACCTTCGCTGCGACTTACCAATAACCTGCTCTCGATATTTCCTTGACTTTTATAGCCTGCTCCCTGAAATCTTTCGGCTCCTGTAGCCTACTCCCCAATGTCTTCCGGGCTCTCGCGGCCTGCTCCCGTTATTCTTTGGCCTCTTATGGCTTGCTTCCGACGTCCCATGGGCTTTATATCCAGCTGCCCTAGTATCCCTTGGCTTTTATAGTCTGCTTTCTTGACATCCCTAAGGATTTACGTCTTGCTGCTGTAACATCTTTCTGGCCTCCCGGCCTGCTACCCGACGCCCTTCAGCTCAGCCATTTCGGCCACAGCTCACTATCAAGATTAATGCATCCGTCCCTCTGCGCTCTCCAATAACTCTCAGCTCTTGCAGCCTACTTCCTAATTTCGGCTCTCACAGCCCGCTTCCCATACTTCGACTGTTATAGCCTGCTCCCCAATTTTGACTCTTGCAGCCTGCTTCCCAATTTTGGCTCTTGCAGCCTGCTTCCCAATTTCATCTCTCGCAGCCCGCTTCCCATACTTCGGCTGTTATAGCCTGTTGCCTAGCTCAGGCTGTCATAGCCCGCTTCCCAATATCTCTGACTCTCGCGGCCTACTTCCTAATTTTGGCTCTCGTAGCCGCTTCCCCTAACTTCGGCTCTTGTAGCTCGCTTCCCAATTTCAGCTCTCGCAGCCCGCTTCCCATACTTTCGTTGTTATAGCATGCTCCCCAATTTTGGCTCTTGCAGCCTACTTCCCAACTTTGGTGCTTTGCAGCCCGCTTCCCAATTTTGGCCCTTGTAGCCTGCTTCCCAACTTTAGCTCTTTGCAGCCCGCTTCCCAATTTTGGCTCTTGTAGTATGCTTCCCAACTTCGGCTCTTTGCAGCCCGCTTCTCAGCTTCAACTTTTATTGCCCGCTTCCCAACTTCGGCTCTCGTAGTCACTTCCCTAATATTTTGGCTTCTGTAGCCCACTTCTCTTTGGCCTTCATGGCCTACTTCCCAATTTTGGCTCTCGTAGCCTGCTCCCCTAACCTTTGGCCTTTGTAGCCCGCTTCCTAGCATCTCCCAGCTTCTACGGCCTGCTTCCCTAATGCCCCTTGCCTTTTCTGGCCTACTTCCCGGCATCTTTTGGCCCTTATGGCCCGCTCCCCTAATGTCCCTTGGCTTCTATAGCCCGCTTCCCTAATATCCTTTCGACCCTTTGTTGTCTGTTTCCCTAATACCTTTACTATCACTACGCTTATACGTAACAACTATATGTTCTTACGCAAAAAAAAAGAAAAAAAAGAAGAAAGCAAAACAAAAAAAAATGCTTGGCTGCCCTGCTTGCATGCTTGCTTATAATATAGAATAATACACCTCCTTGGAATTTTCAAGGACCATGTTTCCTTGCTAAATAACACTGCCCCGATTTCGGATGCACGCGCGTCACGGCAAACGTTCGAAGGGAACCCAATTATGGGAGGTGCACACGTCAAGGGGAAGAGTCATGGCTAAATTGCTAAGCCCAACTCACAAAATAAACCTGAGACAACACTCCCACACTCCCACACTTCACGCTTAATGTGTTCAACAGTCTTCTACCATAGGGATTGCCCGACTTTCTTCTTAGCACTCTACGGATGCTTGAATTTATGCACTAGCGTGAAAAGTAATCGTGAGGAAAGAGCTGCCTACCCCCACTTAAAAAAAGAGAAGATGCAAAAAAAAAAAGAGAAACGATGAATTAGTTGAATGCGGATCCAAGTAGCCAGGAATCCCCACTGAAACAAATGAGGAGACTCGCGCGAAATGGTGAAGCGAATTTCAATAAGGATGAAGCCTACTAGCCGGGAATCCCCATTGAGACACATGAGGAAACTCACGTCAAGCGGTGGAATCCGTTATAGAATAATAACAAGGGCGGATCCAAGTAACGGGGAATCCCCACTGAAACAAATGAGGAGACTCACGCCGAACGGTGAAACCCGCTACCAAAGTAAACAGATTGGGGCTTGATGGGAGTCAACTATGAGCATGTACATTTTATTTTTGTATTTGTGTCCTTTTATTTATTTTTATATCATGGGAGAAGTAGATTCGCAATTGTAAGGCCTTATGAGCCTATTTGTTCTTCCTTAGGATTGTGTGGGTTTATGTGCAAAATGCCAGTAGGACCTGCAAGGGGCCCCCACTCCTATCCCATTGGTCCACCTCATCCATGTGTGTCTGGTCAAAGGCCAAGGTGGCATCTAGAAGGTTTGACAAGTCAATTGACATATGTGGGAGACAAGTGATTTAAAATGTCAAGGGTAGGCCACCTACCACACCCACCTAGTCAAGGGGGCGCCCCCCCTATTTTGTTCCATTTTAATTTTTGTAAAAAGGCCATTAGAACTAATTAGTTCTATACCTTGTATAGCCATCCCAACCCTAGATCTGAGGGCATTAGTGGTCATTTTCCATTTATTATATAAGGCATGTAATTTTCATTTGCGTGAATTAATGAAGAAGAAAATTTGAATGAGCATTGGAGCTTAGTGCGCCCTCTACCTCTCTCCCTCTGGTTCCTTCCTCCTCCTTCTACATTTCAGGGTGGAAACCCCTTCTATCTTAGCCCCTCTATCTCTAGATTCATCTCTGGTGCCGCCGCCGCCGTTCGTCTCGCCATCGAGCCGCCGCGAAGCCTCTTCTGAAGTTCTGTCCAAGGTTCTGTTCAACTGGATAGAGGTTCACTCCGGGCTTTTTAACTCCCAACTCCGACATCATCTGGCGTTGCGATTTTCAGAGTTGATTCCCCACTTGATCCCCAACCTCCAGTAAAATTATCCCATCATTTCACCTTCTTTTTATATTTTTCTATTTTCGTGTCTTTCTGTCTTCCTGATCTGTCCCTTTTCAGATCAATGTAGTAGAAGCTTAGTTATTCCCCCTTTCGACCCCATTTTTGATTTTTGTTTGAATTCCAAAATTTATTGGAGGTTCTTTCCACCATACCATTCCTCCATAAATTTTCGTTGAATTTCAAAAGCAATCTACCTATGTTTAGAAATTGTCTTTCCCCCAAATTCAGTTCTATCTCTGTTGTACAGATCCGACCCCGAGTCAGTATAAAATCCCCAAAAAATAGAAAGTCTCACCGAACCTTTCAGAAGATATATCCCCATTTTCCTCTCTTTGGCCTATACAACTTTCATGAAGGGATCAAAAGCTGAATCGAAGGTCTACATCACGGTCAATGCCAACTCTCAGGAAAACTCAAATCTGCCCTGAGTTTTCAGATCCTGTGAGTCAGTAGCTTGAAAATTTGACTAAGGCCATCAGAGGGAAATTCAAATTTATTTCTCCGGTCATAGATCGAAGGATTTCAAGTCACCTTTCCATCGATACCTCTTGTGCATCGATCCGATGTCGGGAGTGACCGCATCAGTGGATTTCTTCGGGACGCGCGGGTCTAAAACAATAGTTCAGATCCGTGGGCAGCAACTCGGACGAGCGAAGAACGGAGCCGTCGTCCCATGGAGCGCCCCTCCGGGCGTCCCTACCACAGTGGTGCCACCCCGGTCCCACGCGGCCCCACTGACCAGCACATGGGTCCCACGGTCGTGAGTACGCGTGCCGCCGAAGCTCCACAAGAAGCTGCCCGTCAACCCGAACCCGCTACTCCCGGGTCCCATTGTGTCACCCTTTACCTCCCTGCGTGGAGTGGGCATTCATATTCATTACTATAATATTTATGTAATAATTGTTCCGGGAGGATCAGTTCGGCCGGGGTCGTCTTCCCCACGCCGAGAGCCTGGAGGTATCGTGTTCGTGCCTTACTCGGCACTTTGCTTAGTTTGTATATGCTTTATATGCCGCTGCTAGAGAGCATGATAGGGTAACTTAGCTCACTATTTATTGTTATTCACTGCTGTGAGCGAGAGAGAGATACCGTCCCGTGACCCGATCCGGGCACGAAAAGAGAGCCGACCACCCTAGCTCACTGCCGATTTTTCAACCGTGCATGTCCGACGCTTCCCTCGCTAAGGGACGATCGCGAGTTTACATAGAGTCCAAGGATCACATTTCAATTGGAGTCGAGTCGTGATAAGTGTCCATTTTCGATGGTAATTCATCACATGTACACCGTTTTATGTGCATATAATTAGATAATTATGCGTGTCCCATTGTTAATCTCAACTTTACATGTAAATTGGGTATTTCACGCAAATTGATTAATTTGGGGATATTATTTAATGAATTAAAGTTGAGGGCCATGAGCATTAATTCTCCATTGCATAATTAATCATGAGTATTTAAGATTTATGTGCACATTATGATAATTTTTATGGACTAAATTACAATTATGTGTGTGCAGGACACTGAAGGTAATTATATGAGAAGCTGGGGGTAAAATTGTCATCACCACTTTGACCAAGTCAAACAAAAAAAGACACATATTTTAGTTGGAGTGAAAAGATAACTTAAAATATTTTGGTTGGAGGGAAAAGAAAATTCGAAGTTTGAAATAGAGGAGAAGAAGCACACATTTTGGTTGGAGGGAAAATTGAATTCAAAGTTTGAAATAAAGGAGAGGAATGATGAGTCTTGGGAAGGGGGTTGTCCAAAGCCCAAGGAGGGTGTACTCACCCCCTTTTCCTCTTCCCCATGCATCATATTCTACCTAAATCCCAGCCATCCATCTTCTTTTGATACAATCTCCACCCTCCATCTATCCAACTTTCCCTATAAATAGCCCATGACAAGGAGGAGAAGGGAGTTCTTCTTTTGGCATTTTTCTCTCCCTCTCACATCTTTTAGTTCGCCGAGTTCGCCCTCTTCCGTCCCTTTTCTCCTCTTGCTGTCTTCATGAAAGTTCTTTATTTTTACGTTCTCTACCACTTCTTATTCTGCATCATCTTCTAATTCCTTCTTATTTTCAAGGTATTTTATATTTTTCACTGTGCTATCCTGTTCATCTATGAATCAGTGTTTCTCTCTATTCTTCCCATTATTTCTCCCCTTTCTTGTCATTTTCGTCTATTACTATCTTCATGAAAGTTCTTTGGGTTTAAGTTTTCTACAATTTCTTCATCTACATCATCTTCTAATTATTTCTGGTTTGAAAGTTATTTCCCATTTTTTTAACTTGCTATCATGTGATTTCACTATTCATCCGAGGTTCTAGCTTCTGTTATTCCTCCGTTTTGAAGCCCTTTCTCTCTGAGTTCTTCATTAAAGTTCTTCCTCGCTTATAGATATAGATTTTCTTCTTCTATCACTTTCTCCAATTCTTCTTAGTTTACGAGTTATATTTATTTTCTCACTGTTTCACTCTCTCATCTTCTTCCTTCTTCATCTCCACACAAACCCTTCCACATTCCTCTCTATATTTCTCTCCAAAGTTTATCCTCCACAACTCTCCTTTCATGGCGGTGTGCACATCAAGACGGGCGATGTTCCAAGGCTCGTGACGTGGACGACGACGGCTTCTTCATCCATCTCTTTCCACGGTGATCTCTTTCAAGGAGGAGCGATCCTCTCCAAGGCTCGACGAGGAGGAGATGACGGCGTCATCACCATTGCTACTACTATCTTCACATTTCAGGCCCCTCTTTTTGTTATTACTTTTATGTTATGTTACTTCATTGTAATTTTGTCACCTCTTTGTTGTAAGCTTGTCTTGCACTTCATGTACTCATTTATTTAAGTTAATGAAGAGAGTTGTTCTTTTGATCTAGTTCTTGATCTTCTTCCATCTCTACCCCCTTCTTCTATCTCTTCTTTTCACTTCATGCAATTAATTTCTATAGTATAGGCGCATAATCATAGGTGTTTTTAATTAAATGTTTGGTTTGTTCTTCATTTCACTATTTTCTTGAAGCAAAGTAAAATCACAAGTGTTTTTCTAAAAGGTTACAAGGTTTTTAACTTTAAAAATCTCTTCTTCCCTGTGGATTCGACCCTTCTCGCCACCATATTACGGCTCTCTTTCATCTAGTGCGAGTTGGAATTTTTATGATTGATACGCGTGTTTTAAACAATGAACTTTTGCGTGATCAATTTTTGGCGCCGTTGCCGGGGAGGAATGGTGATTTTTGATTTAAGAACTTTGTTTTCCTTGTGTTTATAGTGTAGTAATAAAGTTTTTTTCTTTTTTCTTTTTTCTTTGCAGAAAAAAATAAAAAAAAATAGAGGTAAGTTTGCCTTTCTTTTTTTCATCTTTTGATTTTGTCGTTCATTTCAAAAAAAAAAGAGAATGAGGGATTACGTTTCAAGTAAGTATCCTAACTCTTCTCATTTTATGTTATTTCCCTAATGTTCTTATATATTGTGGTTGGATAAGTTCACTAAATAAAAAAAAAACTCTTCACTTGAACCCAATAAAAATCCCCATTCCAAGAATAGAAATCACACTTTCATGTTCGAAGTCATGCATCATTTAGGATAGAATTTTTTTCCCTTGTTTAACTTTGGTCATTGCATTTTGGAGATTGTGAGGGGCAAGGTGAGGTCTTTTCTAATCTTTTTCTTAATCACATGCTCATGCATACTTGCATAGAACCCCTTGTTTGAACTTGCTTTGTTGCATATCATTCTAAAATATTCTAAGGGCAACACCCATAAGCAAGATAAGGTGGGGATTTCATCACCCTTCCTTAGCCTACAAATCACAATTTTCTTCATCTTTGCATCACCTAGACCCTAAATAAAATTCAATAGATGTTGGCCCTAGGTTCACACTGTAGTTCTTGTGTTATTTGGACTTACCCTCTTGTGAAAACCGGTGCCTAAGGTAAGACGGTCAGATGGTAAACGCCTTAAGCGGGCTAGTGGTTTGTAATTAGGTCCCTACGAAAGTAGGGGGAGCCTCCCACTACCCCACCACTTACCTGGCCGGTGGAAATATTGAGGGTGAACTCAAGTTGTACTTTAGCCATTTTGTGAATCCCAATTTGTAGGTCTAAGTCACATCTAGGTCATTAGATAATTTGTGTGCCAACTTGTTTGTGTTTGCATAAAAAAATAGAAAAAATAAAAATAAAAACAAAAAAATTACTCATCTTCTCTCTCTTCGTCCTAGTTTGTGTCAAAATAAAAAAAAATAAATAAAAAGCATCATAAAAAAAATCTCTCTCATCTCTCTCTTCGTCCTAGTTTATGCAAGGAAGAAGATCACAATATCCAAACCTACTAGGACCCATTCAGGAAATAGAGAGAGTCTTGTATCCAAGAGACGATCTCCAAGAAGATCTTATGACCGAAAATCAAGGACCTCACCACCAAAATCTCATGGCCGGAAATCCCAATCCTCCAAAACAAATGAAGGATTATTTCATTCCCAACCAATATCAACCTCCATCTTGCATTTACATTCCTCAAAATCAAGCCATCCATTATGAGATCAAGTCAAGCACAATTCAAATGCTCCCCTTATTTTATGGAAATATCAATGATGATCCCTACAAGCACATTGATGAATTTTTAGAAATTTGTTCCACAATAAAAATCCAAATTTTTTTGGATGCTGCCCTTAGATTGACCCTCTTTCCATTCTCTCTTAAGGATAAGGCTAAATATTGGTTAGCCACTATAGGGAGGCCAATGCGAATTTGGGCCGAGATGCAACAAGAATTTTTGAAGAAGTTCTACCCTATAGGCCGCACCAATACCATGAGAAGGGCAATCACAGGTTTTACCCAAACTCCAAGGGAACAAATGCATGAGTCTTGGGAAAGACTCAAAGAATTGCTTAGGAAGTGTCCTCACCATGGGTTGTCCAAATGGTAAATAGTCCAAGCTTTTTATGATGGTCTATCCGATCAATTTAGATACATGGTAGATGTATCATGTGGAGGGGCATTCATGAGCAAAAGTGAGGATGAGGCGTATGATTTGTTCGAAATGCTTAGTGAGAATTCTATTAATCATGCTTCTTTATCATCCTATGAGAGATCCATTGGGCCCTCCAAGCGGGCCGGATTATATGAGGTCAAGGCCCGGGGTGATTTTGAACCAAGATTGGACATAAGTCTCATCACTCAAAAGTTAGATAAAGTAGAGAGTCTGACTCAAAAGTTAGACCAACTCTTGATTTTGAAAGACCCTTCTTGCCAACCATCATCCCATTCCTACTCGGGTCAATCTGTCACTCCACATGAGGCATGCACTCTATGTGCAAGTCCATCCCATCACATCACGGAGTGTCCAACTGCGGCTCAATTACCCCCTGCCATCTAGGAGCAAGTCTTTGCAGCCCAAGGATTCTCTAAGCCCAATAATGACCCATTTTCAAACACATACAATCCGGGCTGGAGGAATCACCCGAACTTTTCTTGGAAATCCCAACAAGCTCCACCTCAAACAACCAACCCCTCTATTCATCAAACCCAAAAGCAACCCATGCAAAGTCAATTTCAAACCCAACCCAACACCTTCAATCCATTTGGTAGAGGTCCACAAGCTCAATTCCTTCATATGGGCTATTCACATTTTCAATCTAATTAAGGCCAACCCACTTACCAACCTTCGCCTCAATCCAACTTTGAAGATAAATTAAATCAACTCCAACAAATCATCTTGAATCAACAACAATCCATTTCCAAGTTGGAAAGTCAAATAGGACAATTGGCGGAAGCTACAATGAGAAGAGAAGTGGGTCAACTTCTAAGTCAACCAGTGGTCAACCCAAGAAACCAACCCCTAGGTTTTCCTCCACAACCGGGCCTCCTACCTCAACCCATCCCACAAGCCCAACCTAAAGGTCCACAATTTGAAAATGTCAAGGCTATTTCAACTTTGAGGAGTGGGAAGGTGTTAAATGACCCATACAAGGATGGAAAGGACTTGCAAGATTCTATAGAAAAGAATCAAGATAATGAGGATGCAAGCAAGGAGGATTGCACTCAAGATAAGTTGGGGGGAGATATTAAAGGGAAAGGAAAGGCCCATGAAGATCCAAATTTCTATCAACCCAAGGTCCCCTTTCCTAATGCCCTAGAACCCAAGTCCACTAAGACTAGGCCAGCCCAAAATGAGGAATTCATGGAGCTCTTTTCACAAGTTCACATCAATATTCCACTCCTAGATGCCATAAAATATGTTCCGGTCTACGCCAAATTCCTCAAAGAGCTTTGCACTCCAAGAAGAGGGCCCAAGTCGACCCCTAAGAAAATTTGGCTCTCCGAGGATGTTAGTGCGGTCTTGATGAACAATCTCCCTAGAAAGTTGAAGGATCCTGGTGCTCCCCTCATCTCATGTGATATAGGTGGTGTAACCTTTGACTGTGCCCTCCTCGACTTAGGATCTAGTGTCAACCTTTTACCCACCTCTGTTTATGAGCAATTTGATATAGGGGAACTCAAGCTAACCCCCGTCATTCTCCAACTGACCGATCGCTCAGTCAAGACCCCTCGAGGTTTGATAGAGGATGTGATTGTGAAAGTCCATGATTACTACTTCCCCGTTGATTTCCTCATTCTTGACATGGCCTCCTCCTCGGAACTAAGTCACACCCCAATCATCCTAGGCCGCCCATTCCTTGCTACTGCGAAAGCCAACATCAATTGTGCTACGGGGACGATGGACATCTCATTTAGAGGTCAAAAAGTTTCTCTCAATGTGTTCAAAGCCTCCCAATATTTGGACCTAGATGAAGAATGCCACTTCATAGACATCTACGATGAACTTATTGAGAATGATCTGGGCATGGGTCAAATAAGGGAGGTCAATGCTCTTCAAGATTCCCCTCATCATAGTAGCATTTGGCATAAGGTTGAACCACTTCCAGCTTTGCAAGATGAACCAACCCTTCCATCACTTGAAAGCCCTCCTAAACTTGAGCTTAAGCCCCTTCCGGACTCTCTTAAATATGCATTCCTAGGCCCCGATCAAACCCTTCCTATTATCTTAGCTTCCAATCTTACCCCTACCCAAGAAACACTTCTCCTAGAAGTCCTTAGGACTCACAAGGGTGCCATATGTTGGACAGTGGCCGATCTTACGGGGATAAGCCCATCTATTTGCATGCATCACATTTACATAGAGAACAACGCCAAACCTAGTCAGGAAATGCAAAGGAGGTTGAACCCGAACATGAAGGAGGTGGTGAAGAAGGAGGTTGTCAAATGGCTCGATGTAGGAATTATTTATCCTATATCGGATAGCCAATGGGTGAGTCCCACTCAAGTGGTTCCTAAGAAATCGGGACTCACCGTGGTCCAAAATGAACAAGGAGAAGATGTTTCCACTAGGCCCACCACGGGATGGAGAGTGTGCATCGATTATAGGAAACTCAATGCCATGACCAAAAATGACCATTTTCCACTCCCCTTTATTGACCAAATTCTAGAGAAATTGGCGGGCCAAAGATATTTTTATTCCCTAGATGGATATTCTGGGTATAATCAAGTGGCCATTTATCCAGAAGACCAAGAGAAGACCACATTCACTTGCCCATATGGAATATTTGCCTTTCGGAGAATGCCATTCGATCTTTGCAACGCACCGGCCACTTTTCAAAGGTGTATGATGGCCATTTTCTCTGATATGGTAGGAGAATTCTTGGAGATCTTTATGGATGATTTTTCTGTGTTTGGGGAGTCATTTGAAAACTGCTTGGAAAATTTGAAGAAAGTGCTTGCGAGATGTATTGAAACCAACCTTGTTCTTAGTTGGGAAAAGAGTCACTTCATGGTTCAAGAGGGCATAGTTTTGGGCCATATTGTGTCCGAACGGGGTATAGAGGTGGATAAAGCCAAGATCGACCTTATTTCTAATCTCCCTCCTCCGACCTCTGTGAGGCAAATTCGTTCATTCCTCGGGCATGCCGGTTTTTACCGCCAGTTCATAAGTAACTTTTCTAAGATTGCCCGTCCGTTAACTCTTTTCTTGGCCAAAGACACTCCATTCCATTTAGATGCTGCCTGTCTTGAGGCTTTCAAAACCCTTAAAGAGGCTTTGACCAAAGCACCCATTCTCCAATCTCCTAATTGGTCTTTACCTTTTGAAATCATGTGTGATGTCTCCGACTATGCTATAGGGGCAGTTCTAGGACAAAGAATTGACAAGTGTCCGGTGGTGATATATTATGCGAGTCGCACCCTCGCCGATGCTCAGCTTAACTACACCACCACAGAAAAGGAGCTGTTAGCTGTTGTCTTTGCCCTTGAAAAATTTTGATCATATCTCTTAGGGGCAAAAGTCATTGTGTACTCTGATCACTCAGCTCTCAAATATTTATTCTTAAAGAAGGATGCCAAACCTAGACTCATTATGTGGATCCTCCTACTCCAAGAATTTGATCTTGAGATCCGAGACAAAAAAGGTTCTGAGAATAAAGTTGCCGATCATCTTTCTCGGATTCTCACAACTGATAATGCTCCTTTGCAAGATTCATTTCCAGATGAACACCTCTTGTCCATCACCCATAGTCAACTCCCATGGTTCGCAGACATTGTCAACTACTTAGCTGTGGGACAAATTCTTAATGGGTGGTCTAAACATGAAAAAGAACATTTCTTTGCGAAAATCAAACACTATTTCTGGAAAGATTCTGAATTGTTCCACGTAGGTCTAGATCAAATAATTAGGAGGTGTGTCCCCGAGGAAGAACAACAAAGTGTCCTGAATTTTTGTCACACTCTAGCTTGTGGGGGACACTTCGCGGGAAAGAAAACAGCCGCCAAAGTGTTGCAAAGTGGATTCTTCTGGCCCACTCTCTTCAAAGATGCCTATGAATTTAGCAAGACTTGTCTTAGGTGTCAAGCCATTGGAAACATGAGCAAACGTGATATGATGTCACTCAACCCCATTCTAGTGGTCGAAATCTTTGATATTTGGGGAATTGATTTTATGGGGCCCTTTCCGCCATCATTCGGACATGAGTACATTCTTGTGGCAGTCGACTATGTGTTTAAATGGATTGAAGCCATTGTCACCCGAACTAATGATCACAAAGTTGTTATGAAGTTTGTCCGAAAGATTATATTTTCAAGGTTCGGGTGTCCGTGGGCGATCATTAGTTATGGAGGTTCTCATTTCACTAATGTCCAATTTTGAGCTCTTCTTGAGAAATATGGGATCACTCATAAAATTACCACCCCCTATCACCCCCAAACAAGTGGCCAAGTGGAGACATCCAATAGGGAGATCAAAAATATCATGCAGAAATCTATTAGGCCTGATAGGAAGGATTGGTCCGAAAGATTGGATGACGCTCTTTGGGCCTATCGGACAGCATACAAAACCCCCATTGGAATGTCTCCATATAGGTTAATCTTTGGAAAAGCTTGTCACTTACCCGTTGAGCTTGAGCATAGGGCCTATTGGGCTATTAAGCAGTTCAATTTTGACTCGGCCCAAGCCGGATCTCATAGGGCCCTACAACTAAATGAGTTGGAGGAGTTGAGGAATGAAGCCTATGAAAATACCAAGATTTATAAAGCCAAGACCAAAGCTTTCCATGATAAACACATTGTGAGAAAAATATTTCAACCTGATCAAAAAGTTTGGCTCTTTAATTCAAGGTTGCGCTTATTCTCCAAAAAATTAAAGTGTAGATGGGATGGACCATTTGTTGTGTTCAAAGCCTTCGATCATGCTGCTGTTAAAATTCTAGATCCTAAAAATGGTCAAATTTTCACTGTTAATAGTCAGCATCTCAAACTCTACTTGGAGAACACACAACTTCCATCAAAGGAATCAATCCCACTGAGTGACCCATGATAAATATAAGAATGTCGTCTGGCTGAAGACGTTAAACTTAGCACTTGTTGGGAGGCAACCCAACCATTTCTCTTCAAAAATCTAGTGAGTCATTTTCATTTGTGTTTGTAGGAGCTGGAAGAAGTCGTTCGAAAAACTGCGTGCCAAAATAGCCACGTCTGCGCACCCCAGGTTGTACATTTCCTTCCCAAACATTCATGTATGCATTGTCCTGTTCATATATTCTACATGCCATTGAGGACAATGTCATTCAAGATGGGGGGGGAGAGAAAAATTTTCATGATGCATATAGTACAATATGATAGGAGTTCTGTCTTGCATGTCATCGTTGCATGAAAGAAGAAAGATGTAAATCCCATTTTGAGTTTCATGATTCATGCTTAAATTAAAAGTAATTCTGGATTAGAAAAGATTAGGGAAAAGGATGATGAGAAATTTAGTCAATCTAGTCATGAAAAATTGATATAAGAATCCCTTTAAAGTTCATGTGCACTTTGAAAAAAAAATTCATGGATCACACTAATGAAACAAGCAAGACAAGTCCTCTGCTATTTTTGGTATGCTGTCTGATATTCTGCACTTCTTAAGAAAAGAGATCTTTTTACAAAACTTTCTGTCAAATTATCTATCAAATAAGCGTAATAATACAAAAAAAAGAGAGAAAAAAAAGAAAAAAATAGCATGAAAAATGCCCCTAGTCTTAGTAACATGGTCTACTTCGCCTAAGACGTGTTGAGGTTTGCGTAAAACGGAAAAGGGAACCTTGATCTGTGAAATCGGGCCTTCTTCTCCTAAGGCAAGAGTCGAGGTTCGCGTTGAGCAGTGAAGGGTAGTGTAGCATCATGTGTGGTATAAAAGAGCCCAAAGGGACAAAGCAATAAGGCAGACAAAAAGCTAATATACTTAATACTCTGATCTAAGAGGTGCAGGGTTGAAAGGTATTTGCTTGGAATAGCGAATGAGGGATGTAATTGTCTAAGCTATGGATTTGGTAGTTACATATGCACAAGTGTTATTGAGCTTTGATTTGAATTCTTGATCATGTAGTTCCTACGTAAGGCTAGTGTGTATTAATGATTCCAGATTCTTAATCTTTAGTTGATTCTATGAAGGGAGAGCTGGATATGAGAGTTTGAATTTTATAAACTCTTGTTAGTCTTAAGTTTCAATTAATTTACATTGCTAAGGGACAAGTAATGAGTAAGTTGGGGGGTATGATAAGTGTCCATTTTATGTGCATATAATTAGATAATTATGCATGTCCCATTGTTAATCCCAACTTTACATGTAAATTGGGTATTTCATACAAATTGATTAATTTGGTGATATTATTTAATGAATTAAAGTTGAGGGCCATGAGCATTAATTCTCCATTGTATAATTAGTCATGAGCATTTAAGATTTATGTGCACATTATGATAATTTTTATGGACTAAATTATAATTATGTGTGTGCAGGACACTGAAGGTAATTGTAAGAGAAGCTGGGGATAAAATTGTCATCACCACTTTGACCAAGTCAAACAAAAAAGACACATATTTTAGTTGGAGTGAAAAAATAACTTAAAATATTTTGGTTGGAGGGAAAAGAAAATTTGAAGTTTGAAATAGAGGAGAAGAAGCACACATTTTGGTTGGAGGGAAAATTTAATTCAAAGTTTGAAATAAGGGAGAGGAATGATGAGTCTGGGGAATGGGGTTGTCCAAAGCCCAAGGAGGGTGTACTCACCTCCTTTTCCTCTTCCCCATACATCATATTCTACCTAAATCCCAGCCATCCATCTCCTTTTGATACAATCTCCACCCTCCATCTATCCAACTTTCCCTATAAATAGCCCATGACAAGGAGGAGAAGGGAGTTCTTCTTTTGGTATTTTTCTCTCCTCTCACATCTTTTAGTTCGCCCAGTTCGCCCTCTTCCGTCCCTCTTCTCCTCATACTGTCTTCATGAAAGTTCTTTATTTTTACGTTCTCGACAACTTCTTATTCTGCATCATCTTCTAATTCCTTTTGATTTTTAGTTTATGTTTTTCACTATGCTATCCTGTTCATCTGTGAACCAGTGTTTCTCTCTGTTCTTCCCCTTATTTCTCCCCTTTCTAGTCATTTTCGTCTCTTACTATCTTCATAAAAGTTCTTTGGTTTTAAGTTTTACACAACTTCTTCTTCTACATCATCTTCTAATTATTTCTATTTTAAAAGTTATTTCCCATTTTTTAACTTGCTATCTTGTGATTTCACTGTTCATCTGAGGTTCTCACTTCTGTTATTCCTCCGTTTTGAAGCCCTTCCCCTCTTTATTTATCTCTGAGTTCTTCATTAAAGTTCTTCCTCTCTTATAGATCTAGATTTTCTTCTTCTATCACTTCCTCCAATTCTTCTTATTTTACGAGTTATATATATATTCTCACTGTTTCACTCTCTCATCTTCTTCCTTCTTCATCTCCACACAAACCCTTCCACATTCCACTCTATATTTCTCTTCAAAGTTTATCCTCCACAACTCTCCTTTCATGGCGGTGTGCACATCAAAACGGGCGATGTTCCAAGGCTCGTGACGTGGACGACGACGGCTTCTTCATCCATCTCTTTCCACGGTGATCTCTTTCAAGGCGGAGCGATCCTCTCCAAGGCTCGGCAAGGAGGAGACGACGGCGTCATCACCATTGCTACTACTATCTTCACATCTCAGGCCCCTCTTTTTGTTATTACTTTTGTGTTATGTTACTTCATTGTAATCTTGTCACCTCTTTGTTGTAGGCTTATCTTGCACTTCATGTACTCATTTATTTAAGTTAATGAAGAGAGTTGTTCTTTTGATCTAGTTCTTGATCTTCTTCCATCTCTACCCCCTTCTTCTATCTCTTCTTTTCACTTCATGCAATTAATTTCTATAGCATAGGCGCATAATCATAGGTGTTTTTAATTAAGTGTTTGGTTTGTTCTTCATTTCACTATTTTCTTTAAGCAAAGTAAAATCATAAGTGTTTTTCTAAAAGGTTACAAGGTTTTTAACTTTAAAAATCTCTTCTTCCCTGTGGATTCGACCCTTCTCGCCACCATATTACGTCTCTCTTTCATCTAGTGCGAGTTGGAATTTTTAAAATTGATACGCGTGTTTTAAATGATGAACTTTTGCGTGACCCGAGGACCGGCTAGCACGTCGGAGTTGTCCCGTGGCATGCACCAGTTGTACCTTGGCCATTACGGCTTTCCTGTAAAGAAGTATACACCTCAGTATAACACCGCCGATTGGACGAGTGCTCTCGCACCCACGTTCAGGCCCTCAGTTTTCTATCTACACCACTTGGCATCCGCGCCTAACACCCCAGCCCCAGTAAATATCCCTCAGTCAAAAGTGCACCTACAGCTGCTGAATGCTCCAACCCTCTACCCATGGCTTCAGACACATATACAGACTTTTCTTCAACTTAGAATGAAGGTATTCGGATTCAATCCGATATAAATAAACACCGGTTGCTTGCGGCCGGTGGGGAAAGACGTCCAGTACACGAATCCCCATAATCACCTACGCACTCGCACTCATAGAACCCCTTCTATCCACGTGTCATCCGATCCCTCAAGCCACGTGCCGCGTCCTGGCGACGCTTCCCCGGTCAATCCTCGGTTCCATAGGTGATTGTCGAGAAATCAACTGACACGCCGGCATTCCACCCAGCCATCCCTGTCCCGGTCTTCCAGAACGATTAACCCTACGCCATCCCTTCCAGTGCGTTCATATCGTTCTCTCTGCCTTCTTCTCAATACCTCCGGAATCCCCGCGTGCCCAGTCAACCTATCTCGGCCTTCCGAAAAAGGCGAGTGTAAACCCCCGCCGCGAGGACAAAATAACAAGTGACGCCCCGCGGTCACAAATAAAGATGGCACACCCAATGGGACGACTCCCGCCTTCCTTCTTTTCACTGAAGAAAAGTCTGTGCCAGCCCTGAAGCCCTGGTGCCCTTTCCCTATTCTTGCAGGAGAGGCGGAGGTGGGCACTCGTATGCGCATTTTCTAGCAGCTTCCAGTTCATGTTCTGATCGTCGGACCGCGCTCGGCGACTGTCAACAACTGTCACCTCCGCAGCACCCAGTTCTCTAGCAACCATGGCGGCTGTCACCTACGGTCCCAATGTCATTACCACCCACGCCCGGGTGGGCTACTTGGCGACACCGATCGCTTTCGGAAGCTTCACCCCTGTTATCGGATCGCCCGGTTAAGCATTAGCCCCCGGGGCCAGCCTCATCCGATCTCCAACATGGGACTTGCGCCCCAGAGTTCGGTCACTATCTCAGCATCTTCCTCGAGTCTCCAGCCCCGGGCCGTAGCCAAGTCGGCACCCAACACGGGCTCCCAGCCCCGGGTCCACGGCTCCTCAGCATCTTCCTCAGGTTCCCAACCCCGAGCTCTAGCCAAGCCGGTACCCAACACGGGCTCCCAGCCTGGGTCCACAGGTTCCCAGCATCCTCCTCGGGTCTCCAACCCCGAGCCCCAGCCAAGCCAGTACCCAACACGGGCTTCCAGTCACGGGTTCACGGCTCCTCAGCATCTCCCTCGGGCCTTCAACCCCGAGCTACAGCCAAGCCGGCACCCAACATGGGCTCCCAGCCCCGGGTCCACGGCACCTCAGCACCTTCCTCGGGCCCGTAGGCTGGAGCCCCGGTAAAGCCGACTCTCGACACGGGCTCTCATCCCCGAGTTCGCGGCTCCTCTGTATTGCACTCGGGACCCCGGTTCCGAGCTCCTGGTGAACCGGCTCTCCCCGTGGGTCTTCTACCCAGGGGGCAAGGTTCCTCAGCACCCTCCTCGGGTCCTCCGACCCGAGCCCAGACTACACCGGCACCTACTGCGGGTCCTCGACCCAGGAGCGTCGGCACCTCAGCACTTTCGACGACATCGCTTTCCGGTGCAAGAGTGCCGTCTCGAGCGTCGGAAACGCTCCTATCGGCACAGACAAAGGCCTATACCCCAGTCGCCCAGCCATCGACGCCCGACGTGGGTTACATATCCCGGGGGCCGATCCCAGTACCTCAGACTGACAACTTCACGCTGCCTGTCACTCCAGGCTGGATCTTCTCGATCTACCATCTAGGGGCGTCGTCTTTTTCCACTCCTCAGAAGAAGCATCGCCACGGCCGTAGAGGCAGGCGGCTCGCTGCTGCAACCAGCAACTCCGGCAAGACTGTTCTTGTCGGTGACTTGCGGATCCGGCTCGATGTGGGTGAACCAATCATACCCCAGGAACGGACCATTCCCACCATCCCCACCTCCAATCGCTTTGACCTCTTACGACAAACATGAAAGGACAAGTCGAAGCTCAAAGGAGTGGGTTCCTCGGCGGTAACCTGGGGGCACCCATTGCAGCCCGACACACGGGCTCCCAAGATGCCTCGTCGGAAGGGCGGCGACAAGGGAGACCAACAACCTAACTTGAGGAGAATCTGGGTCACCCCAGAAGAAGCTCAAGCCATTCGACGGGCGCGCATTAGAAACCCCCTGCGAGCACTCAGACGCGGCATCAGACGGGATGCAACTGACCTCACAGTAGCATCATCGGATGACACCCAGTCATCCAATATCCCCCGCGCAAGCAAGCGGAGGCAAAGGCGAGCCCATTCCCGCGCCCTCCAGCAACTGGTCCAGGGATCTCCCCCGACCGATATCGGGAGTGAGCCCCCTCTGCAATGCGCCTCGGTCTTTGACAGACAAGGGAAGCCTGTTCGCCCCAGGCGGCACACGCGCAGGAAGCGGACGCCCCGATTTATAATGACGCGGTTCGAGTGTTCGCGTGTTACTCCACCGGACATCAGTTGGACACTCAATCTGATGACCTGAACCAGCCTCTGTCACACTTCAGGAGGCCGCATGTGGAACGCACTGGGTTTCGAGTTGGTGAAAGATATCGGGGTGTTCTTTTTATCAATTTATCGGTTTATGTAGTGCGAGGGCGTGCCAGTCACCTAGGTGACAATGTGTTCGGGCTTCAAGACTGGAGTGGTCCGAAGCCCGGGGTGCGCTCCATCTGACTAATCAGACGATTGTGGATATCGGGTCGGGACTGGAGACCCGCCGCGCCATAAAGGCCACGACGTTAATTACATCCCCTCGGAGAGGGGAAAACCTCTGATTAATCGCCAAGAAAAGGGGCCAAATGACCTAAAGATCATTTTTTATTAAAGCATGCGAGTTGGGTTGACATGATTCAAACCCTCCGCATCGGTATGCAAAACGGTGTTCAAAACCATACAAATACTTGCTGCGAGCGCGGCAAATTTTATGCAAGTGCGGGATTAGATCCCGGTATATATATATATCAGTCACTAACGGACCATCCAGTGTTCGGTCGAGAGTCCATATTCGAAGCATCGAAGGTAACAACAAAGACATTCGGATATCTACCGTAGGTACGGCACGTTTCATGTGGGTGCGGGATCGGATCCCGGAAGAAGTGGGCCAAGCTGATGGACTATCGGCCCAAGAGGTGCACGGATCATGACCATGTCGGGGATCCCGAGGTCCACGTCCAACACCACGGGGCATCATTACACAGTCAGGGGGATCGGGTTGTTAAGTGTAAAGCCAAAACTCGGCAACGTGCGCCCTCGCACGCGGATCGACCTGCGCGGTCAGGTCGTGGGGTTCGACCTGCCCGGTCAGGTCGCGGGGGTCAAGGGGGCAGCGCCCCTTGCGGGGGTTTACTGATTCCATTCTATTTTGTTTATTTTGTTTATTGATTTAGTCCTTATTCTCTGGTTTATTCTTTAGTTTCAATAGTTCTCTTTCTTCTTTTCATTCTTTTAGTTTTCTTTTAGCACGCCATGTTGGCACGTTGCAAGAAGATGGGCGCGCCGGTTAGGGGGCGCCGGGTCAAGATGTGAAGGGGGCGCGCCGGGTAGAGGCATCCATGGGGCGCGCCGGTTTAAGGGAGTTCAAGGGGGGGGGGGGGGGGCGCCGGTTAAGGTCCAGGAAGGGGGGCGCGTCGGTTTAAGGCTCAAATAGGAGGGCGCGTCGATTTAAGATGGAAATGGAGATGGAGGGGGGGGGCCGTTTAGCATCCAAAGAAGGAGATGGGGTTACGAGAATGGTGTTAAATCGGCACGGTGAGGGGTGACCGCGCCGGATTCGGCCACGCCGGGACAGCTTCAAAGAGGTTTTATTTCAACCCTTTTATGCTCTGTTTGTTGTTTCTTTAAACTGTAAGTCGGTTTATTGATTAGTTGTTCATCTTATGGATGGATTATGTTTACGGAAAGAAGATTTAAGTGTTTTAATTGTTTATTCAGGTGGATTAGCGTGGATGCTTAAGTGTTCGTTCAGGGGGTTCAGTTCACAGAGTTTACTGTGTATTGGATTAAAACTCAGTTCGTTCTTGAGTGGCTCAATTTGTTCACTTGTTCTTGGCCCTGGCGAGAATCGGGCAACACCTCCCCTAGATCGGGGCTTGTCGGAGAGAAGCGAAGGCCACCAAACGGATTGCTCCGGGGTGACCCTCAAAAATCGGAGTGGCCTTACGGCGGTCCGAACCCATGTGTGAGTGTGGAGCGCTCGAGGGCTAGCCTTCAAGAGCGACCACGACTCACGGGCGATGAATCTTCGACGCGGGACAGATGTTTGCCACGAGGGCCATGAATGTTCATCTGGTGACGGGTTCCCTTGAGGGACATGCTATGGACAAGCAAGCCTCGAAGGGCCCTGGACGATTAGAGAGGGGGGAAGAGAGGTGTAGATCGGAATGGAGAAAACAGAGCCACCACGGGCTGAGTATTGAGGGGGATTGGGGCATCAAGATCTCCCAAAGGGGAGTTTTTCTTTCATTCCACAACAGACCGAACTCCGGTTACATTGAAAGGGAACACGAAGACAAAGGTCTACATATGAAGATAACCAAAAGGGAATCAAAGGGACAGAAGGGAATGCAAAGACAAAAAAAGGGGGGAACCAAGCTCTCTTCCCCTCACCTCTCCTTCTTTCTTTCACCCTCTTCTCTCTTCACTTCACTCTCACAGGAACACTGGCTTCGGGCTTCAAGGGATTTCTCTCAGAAGAAAGCTTCCGCTTTCCAGGCTTCCAACAGTTGTCCCTCCTCTCCAACCGATCAAAGTTCCCCGTGGTGGGCTTTTTATAGGGGCCAGTGGCCCTGTCGAAGGGAGCGGCTCCCTTTATTTTCTTCTTTATTTCTTCTTCTTTCCATCTTACTTCGCCTGCAACGCCTCTGCCGTGTCACCGTGTCGAGTGCCGCTGTCATGGACGTCACCTCCGCCGCGGCTACAGTGTGACCGGGAGCCACGTTGCTTTCATCATTTGCAGAAGAATGGGCGACCGATCGACGGAATGAGTGTTCGGTGGGATGGGGCTCGAGAACTTCCATTCACGGCATATGCTCGATTGCCCAACGGATCGAAGCAGACATTTAGCCATTTTAAGCAGTTCGTCGACGTGCTGTTCGCACGAAACAGGGGACCGCATTGATGACGGGATGGCTTCACCGCACGCCTGAGAAGCGCTTCAGAGAATAGGTTTAGTGGTTAAAACGGCGCCACATTCAAAGGGGCGCCGTTTTAAGCATCAAAGGGGCCTTCAGGGCGCGCCGTGTAGCCAAAGAAGGAAAAAGGGGCGCGCCGTTTTAAGGGGGGGGGGGCGCCGTTTTAAAGCCCCCTCGTGTCGTTTTAAGTACTGAATGGATTCTTTTCGAAGTCGCGGCCGTTTATATGAATGTCGGCATTCCCAGAATGTTCCGGTCGCGATGTATGGCTTCTGTAATATTCCGTTTGCAGCCTTTGGGGCTCGGTCCCAGACTCTGCGTGACTTTCGGTGCACGTCGGGCTGTGTCAGAGTTCCCGACTCTTCTTCGATTCAGCTTTCGGCATGGCCGGCTATAGAGTTGTGGCCGTATCTTCCGCCCGAGGGGCTCCCTCATCGGCTAGCGGACCACCAAGCGAGTCCTCATCCTGATCGGGCGAGGCATGAGGTTTATTTGGCATTTCCGTCTTCGGCTTGCTCTCGAGTGTCGAGACGTGCATGCCGTATGATCATCATCGACATTTTTCGACGTCCACACCGCACCATCAGGCTCCGCTGCCTCCCCCCACAGGCCACATCGGCACTTCTACCGGACTGCAGGCGACGTAACGCGCGGAAGAGGTCACGGTGGATGACCGCGACCCTCCCATCAACGTAGAACCGGTCAATAACGACCCTCCTGCAAACGAGGCTCAAGAAGTGACCCTCGACACTCTCATGAAGGAGAACCAACATCTGAAGGCCCTCCTGCAAGACCTCCTCCAGGAATGAGACCTTCATCCTCAGCAACCTGCTAGGCCCCAGGCCGAGGCACCGGTACCCCCGACGGCCCATGATGCTGCCAACATCTCAGTGGCGATCGCCTGAACCCCGTCAGCAACTGGGTTCGGCACACCCCCGGTCGAGGCCCAGCCACGAGCCTCCAATACGCCAGTGCCAGAAAATCTCCTGGCACAACGCCAGATGATTGAGCGCATTGTTGAGACAAAGCTCGCCCAGTATGGTGAAGGGGCTGTCACGGTAGATCTCTATAGTGTACCCTACCCGCTTCACCACCAGTTGAAAAAGCTTCCCCTAGAGCACTCCAAGCCCCCGAAGCTGCAAAAGTTCGACGGGCAGGGGTCGCCACATGAACACTTGGCCTACTATGTTACGGCCATGGGCGAGTTAGCGCTGGACGAATCATATCTCCTCCGCTACTTCACCACTTCACTCACGAGAACAACCTTCCAATGGTACTCCCGCCTGAAGCCTAACTCGGTCATCGACTGGGCGGACCTCCAGAAGAAATTCCTCGATCGCTTTCAGACGGCTGAGCGAAAGGTCTCCCTAGCCGAACTCTGTTCTCTCCGGCAGAAAAAGGGCGAGGGCGCCCTCGACTTCATCAAAAAGTGGCGAGACCTCAACATGAGGTGTGTCAATCCACCCATTCAAGAGGACGCCATCACCATATGCCGTCGAGGTCTGGCGGCCGAGGTCAGTGAAAAGCTTCTCGGCACCAATATCAAAGGCTTTGACCAACTCAATTCGGCAGTCACAGAAATAGAGATGTTCTTCACCGATAACCCGAGCTATACTGCAGCAAAGGGTAAGCAAGCGTGAGAACGCCAGCCCGGTAAGGAGGTGAATATCATAGAATTCACCCCTACTGGTAAAGCCAGTAAAGAGGCCGAATCCAGCGGCTCTGACAAAAAGCCAGCGGACAAGCCGGTTGTTCCCTCCTTCTCAGAGCGCATGAAGACACCCTTATCCTTTAAGAAGGAACATACGATGATGCTCTTTGACCTCTGCATGGCCCAAAAAATCATTGAGCTGCCCGAAATCCGCAAGCCAGACGAGGCCCTGAAGACCGACGATCCCAGTTATTACCTGTACCATCGCATGCTGGGTCACTCAATCAAAGATTGCTACGTCTTCAAGACCCAGGCGCAGAAGCTGATCCGTGACGGCCTCGTCAAAATGAAGAGTGGTCTCGTTGATCCTCCGCAACCACATACGTGGGCCAGGCTAGCTAAGGCAGCACGCGTGGCTCACCACCCAGCTAATGTCATCCACATGATGGCCACATTTTCTCTTTCTGATGACGAGTCAGAGGAGCCCAGCGCCAATCGAAGGGGACGTTCGATCTGGTATCCAGCGTGGAGGCCCTGGCATGATCAGAGACCTCTCTCCTTCCCCAGGGAGAGGACTTGGCGACTCTTCGATATCCTCGTCAGGAACGGGCAAATCATGCCCCGCGACTCGCCTGCCGACTACACCCATTGGGACCATAATCACCCTCAATACTGCCCCTTCCATGCTAGAATTTGTCACCCAATCGAGTCCTATGAGGAAGTTCAACACCTCATCCAGAAACAGATCAAATGGGAGCAGATCGATGCGGAAGGAAACTCCATGTCACTTTTCAGGCTTCGGCAAGCTGTCGAATAGACCCTGAGCACTGCAAGGAGTGCGCCAGAGCGGCCAAACTCCCCCCAAGAAAATGGGCACGGGCTACCTTACCAGCATCCTCCAGAATGGCTCGAGTTCCGGATTGACAACCAAGAAGCGCTCGAGCGATTGCGGAGGCGTAGGGAGCAGGCTACCAGTCAAGAGACGGAGCCGACCAACTTCTCAGTCAACGTCATCCATTTCCCTGCTCCTCCGGCCCATGGGGGCTCTCAGACATCAGTACCTAGCCAGCCAGCCAGCCCCAACCAGTTCAACCATGCAGTGGAGGTCCTGGCGGGAGCTAAAGTCTCTTCCTTTCCCTGAAGAAGACACCGCCAGGCTCCTATGAGTCCTCCTCGGCCTAGAGGATGTTCTGGTGGGTGAGACGATAACGGGCTCTTCAGCTCTCTCTCGTCCTCCTCCCGTTCTATCTCTATCGCCGACGTCTGTGGATAGGAAGGGAAAGCAAAAGCAGGGTGAGGTCCCGCCTCAGTCTCGTCATATCTCCTCGGCGAACGGGCCATCAGATCCTCTCCACCTACCCGTCGACATAATCCGAAGTACAAAGAAGACATCTTCGGAGTCTTCAGTGGCTTCAATTCAAGTGGCGGGCCCACCGCCACAAGGCTCAGTCAGTCCGCAGAGTCGGGATAACTATGCAGAGCAACACTATCCTGCGATGCCTTCGGTTGTCGCCAGGCCTGGCCCTCAGAATGATCACAAAGGCAAGGCTAAGGAGTAGGACAACAAGCATGTCTCTCACCCCGCTCCTCAACAAAAGCTGTCGCCACCACGGCTAAGGCATCAAACCGCGCACACGTCTTCGAACGCCAGCACCAGCCTACCGACTCCACATGGGCTCCTGTCGCCACCGTAGGTAAGGCACCAAACCGCGCACACGTCTTCGAACACCAGTCCTAGTATTTTGGCATACCAGGAATTGTCGCTCGAGGTAATCGAGCAGGCGATCAACGCCACCTTCCCGATACAACAGGCAGAAGGCACCTGGATCAAAATTCGGGCAAGGAAGAGTCATCGACCTCGCCCTACAAAGTCACCAGCTCGGAGATATCCTCACCAGGATTTAGCAACTCTGGCTCCAACACCTCTCCCTCCTACTCCCTTGGAGACTGCTATTACCAAGAGACAAGAGAAAAATAGGAGGAAGAACCTCAGAAGGCGGCTCAAGAAAGAAGCTGAGCAAGCAGCTGCCCTGCAATCATCAGCCAAGCCAATGCCTCTCCAAAAGCTCCAGCGGCTCATTGATGACCTGGAAGAATACGTTCCTCCTCCTCCTACCGGAGTTCTCCCACTCGACAGCTACATCCCGTGGGAAGAAATGCAGAAACGAGCCCACCTCAGAAATTGGGTCCAAGAGATGATCCAAAAGCTCCAGTACGGTGAGAGACTCGTGATCCCGGACGAGCTCTCCTTGTGTTATAAAGACAAGGAGATCACCGCAGAGCAGCTGGAAGAAATGCTTCGAGGTTGCACCTGCAACATGGTGGCCATTCCACCTCCTGACAATATCAACGCTTCTCGGCGAGGCGAGCCAGTAGCCTCTTGGACAAGACAAAGAACCATTGCCCCTCTCGGGCTATATCCAGCTCCAGAGCACACCGGTCGTGGCCGAGGTCGTGGTCGGGGACGCGGTAGAGGCCGTGGGAGAATCCCCGAGCTACCCATCTCTCCATCCACCTTCGACCCGGAGCGAATCATCCTCTTTCGAGGAGAGGAGCCGGCTCCCATTATGAAAGTAGAAGTTCAGAGGGGACACGGTATCTTCGACCCTTCCGGCATCGAATAGGCTACTGTCGGCCTCCTAGCCTCCGCACCGGTGCCAACCTCTGCCGCATAGCAAGCGGGACCGTCCAGTAAGGACGAGCCAGCCCGCCAGTCACCCCCAGAAGAGCCATCATTGGCATCCCTATTCCAGGAGCCCGTCGGCAATCAAAGTCAGTCTGATCCCAGTGGTATGGGAAAGGCAGTGCAACTTCCCGACGGGGACCAGCTCGGCAGCTCATAGAAGGCTCAGCCTGACATACTGCCCTCTCTGGAGGATGCTTGAGCCCGAGCTGACCGGAAAGTCCTCCACCAGATGAAGCGTTTCCCTTCCAGTATTTCAATTTGGGAAGCCATCGCTTGGAGTAAGGACCTAAGGGATACCCTTATTAAAATACTCCAAGAGTTGAAAGTCTATGAAGCACATGCCGCGGAAATGAAGGCGGCTGCCTATGGAGCCTTCACGGCCGTCATCTCCTTCACGGAGAAAGACATGCTGCTTTCCCCTCCGTGCCACAACCGCCCTCTCTACATGAAGGGGAAGATCAACAAGCATGATGTGAACTGGATCCTGGTAGACACGAGTGCCGCTATTAACATCATGCCACTCAAGACATTCAAGTCTCTATATCTGACCCCACACCTCCAGAAGGTTCAGGCGGTTAAGATATCCGGCTTTAACCAGAACACCGAGGACGTCCTCGACCGGGTGGATGTCGACCTGGTGCTTGACGATTTCACCTCCAAGGTGACATTCTACATCATCGACTCCAACACATCTCATAAGATGCCGCTGGGAAGACCCTGGCTCCATGAAAAATGGGTCGTCCCGTCGACTCTCCGTCAATGCATCAAGTATGCCAAGGACGGAGAGCAACATAAGATCTTTGCAGACCTGTCGACGTTCACACCGACAGAATGCAACCTGGCCGACGCTGCGCTCTACTTCAAGGGGATTAGTCCCTACCCCGTAATTAAGAGCAAAAGCAACGGTTAGCTCTCAGAGGAAGACGACGATGATCTCTTCTCCGTTGACGAGGAAAAAGCCAAGCTTCATCGGCTGCGCCACGGCTCCAAGTCAACCCCAGATCGCCCCGAGAGGCGTCATATCGACTTCGAGGCTAATCTCATTAGTCGAGCTATCGACAAGAGTATATGCTTGCCACCAGACTGCATCCAGCTTTCAGGTGCATTCGAGGAGCACAGTGTCGAGTCGCTGACGACATTTATTGTCACTTTCAAGCGACATCGCCGAAACAAGAAGAAAGCCAACATGGACAAACCTATTGTCTTCTATAAGGGAGACATGGTCCCTCAAGCCCCGCCAGACGGTGACTTCGGCTAGTCCAGGCAAGCCGATGATACCCCTGAAGCAGTTAAGGTTTGGAGCGACCTATCGCCGCGCATTCAAGAAATGTGTCTAAAGCAACACATTCCTATGTGGCAAACTTCTGCATGACAGAGATACTTCCGTCAGCTGTGGACTCCTTCTCAGGTTCGGGGGCAACCCTCATCCTTCTATAAGGATACCAGGGGACTTGGTTATGACCAAGACCCGGACTTTCACGTCCACTACGTAGTCAACGTCATAGGCTTGGCACAACCAACCGACGACAGAGCTAGAGTCAAAGCCAAATTCGACAGTTCCGGGGATGAGGAAGAGGAAATTCTGATCCCAGTCCCTATCAAAGCCAGCACTCTGGCTCAAGCCATCGAGCAACCTGCCTCTCCTCCCTGCCAAGACAAGTGGGGAGAAGAAGCTCCTCCGGTCTCTCAGCCAGTCGAAGGACCCAGTTCAACAAACCCTCCTGAGGAGAGGGATATCTCTGATCCTAGCTACGAAGGATTGTCAACTTCACCTGGCAACCCCGGGGAGACCTCAGCAGCCCCGGTTAACAACTGCTGGCCCGGAGCTGGCGGCCCAGATCAATCCTCGATGGATCCCAGCAACAATAACTCTCCAGTCCCATCGGCATCAACCGATGGCTTCGAGAATCAAGAAATACACGAAGCCGACACCGATGAGGAGGATTTCATCAACTTCCAACCCGCTCCTCTCGAGCTGGAGGACGGCGGCCAAGGGACCGTCGATGATCTTGTGGACATCAACCTGCGTGAAGATGAAGCTCCCCAGACAACATTTGTCAGTGCTCTCCTTACCGAGGTAGAGAAGCAGGACTACAAGCAACTATTACTTGAGTACAAAGACTGCTTCGCCTGGACATACAAGGAGATGCCAAGGCTAGACCCCTCCGTAGTGGAGCACGAGCTGGCCATTTGTCCCTCAGTCGCTCCAGTCAAGCAACCACAGTGGTGCATGCACCATGAGCTGGAGCTCCAAGTTTGGGCCGAAGTCCATAAAATGGCAGAGGTCGACTTCATCGAGCCGTGCATCTACCCGATTTGGCTCGCCAACATAGTCCCAGTCAAGAATAAAAATGGCCAGGTCCGCATCTGCGTCGACTTCCGAGACCTGAACAAAGCCTGCCCGAAGGATGACTTTCCAGTCCCAATTATAGAAACGATGGTCGATATGACCACCGGCCATGAAGCCTTATCTTTCACGGACGGGTCGTTCGGCTATAATCAAATCCAGATGTCCCTTAAAGACAAGAACCATATAGCCTTCAGATCCCCCAAAGGGATCTTCAACTACAAGCGCATGCCCTTCGGTCTGAAGAATGCCGGTGCTACTTACCAAAGGGCCATGATCAAAATATTCGACGAGATGCTACATAACAGCGTCGAATGCTATGTCGACGATCTCGTCGTCAAAACCAAAAGGTGAGAAGAGCATTTGCGCGACCTCCGCCAAGTCTCTGAGCGTCTTCGACAATATGGGCTCAAAATGAACCCCATGAAATGTGCCTTTGGCGTATCCAGTGGAAAATTTCTCGGCTTCGTCGTCAGGTACCGAGGAATCGAGGTGGATCCCAGCAAGATCAAAGCAATCCGGAAGTTTCCACCACCCAGCAACATCACCGAATTCAGGTCCTTCCAAGGGAGGCTGACCTACATTCGGAGGTTTATTTCTAACCTCTCCGGTCGGTGTGCACCTTTCAGCAAGCTCATGAAGAAAGACGCCCCCTTCGTATGGGACTCGGAATGCCAAGCGTCATTTGAGTAAATCAAAGAGTACCTCCTTACTCCTCCAGTCCTGGGGGCACCAATCAAGGGTAAACCCCTCATCCTTTATATCGCTGCCATGGACGCTTCGCTAGGAGCTCTGTTGGCGCAAATCAATGAGGAAGGTAAAGAGTAGCCCCTCTATTACCTCAGTCGGAAGCTAATCGGTGCCGAGTACCGCTACTCCCCTATGGAGAAGGTTTGCTTGGCATTGGTGTTCGTGTTAAGAAGTTGCGGCATTACCTCCTGTCCCATCAAGCCTAGCTTATATCCAAGCACGACCCCCTGAAGTATCTCCTTCGGCGACCTGTCCTCTCAGGTAGATTGGGGAGGTGGGCTCTCCTGCTGATGGAGTACGACATTACTTATGTCCCCAGGAAAGCAACCAAGGGACAAGGTATGGCCGAATTCTTGGCAGCCCATCCAGTGCCAGACAACTCACCCCTCAGCTCAGAGCTCCCGGACGAGGAGTCGCTTGCTGCTCAATCACAACAACCAGTTGAACAGAGCTGGGATGTCTTGCATTACTGGCAGCAGAGCGCTCTCACAACCAGCGTGCCTTGCTGGGAGCTCTACTTCGATGGCGCTTCCCGAGGGATTACCCGGAGCAGCCAGGATCCCGCCACCACGGCAGGTGCCGGCATTATTTTCCTGACTCCTCAGGGCGGAGTTTTGTACAACTCTTGTGCCGTCATGAAATCCCTGACCAACAACAAAGTCGAGTATGAAGCTCTACTCATTGGGCTACTGATGGCTCTCCACCTGGGCATTAAATGCCTTAAAGCCTACGGGGACTCCCAGTTGATAGTCCGGCAGGTCCTCGGCATCTATGACGTGCGTAAGCCAGAGTTGGTTCCATACCATACCGCCGTCACCAGATTAACCCAGAAGTTCTATTTCTTCGAAATAGATCATATCCCCAGAAGCAGCAACGCTCAGGCGGATGCCTTAGCGAAATTGGCCGCGGCCATCAAGCTTCCGCCCGAGGGCGAGGTCGACATCGTCATCAAATACAGAAGGCTGACGCCGAGCTCACTTGAAGGTGACACCGGTCTCACCATCTACGAGGTCCACGACCTTGACCAGAGTACGTCTCCAGAAGAGGATGATTGGCGTGCGCCCATCATCAAATTCAAGAAAGGGTGGCTCCCTCCTGGCCGAGCTCAAAGGGTCCAGCTACTCTGTCGAGCAACCTCGTTTGAGTTGATTGGCGACTCTCTGTATAGGCTCGTCCACGAGAAGGACAAGTCAATTCTCCTGAGATGTATCTCTCTTGCGGAGGCTCGAGCCGTCATGCAGGAGGTCCACTCCAGGTTGTGCGGTGCACACCAGGCCAGAGATCGAATGAAACACAACATCAAGCTCAAAGGTTTCTACTGGCCAACCATGTATGCAGATTGCGTCCAGTACGTCCGTACGTGCTATCAATGCCAAGCCTTTGGCCCGATACCCAGAAGACCTCCTAATCCACTGCGTCCTACAGCCCCCACCTGGCCAGTCGCTGAGTGGGGCATGGACATCGCGGGGCCTTTCCCGCCATCTTCCAAGGGCCATAAATACATTGTGGCCGCCACTGAATATTTCTCTCGTTGGGCGGAGGCTCTACCTTTGCGAGAGGTCACCGGGGAAATCTTTGCTAGATTCGTCCGGCACAACATTATATACCGATTCGGTACTCCCAGTCGCATAGTGTCCGACAACGGGACACCATTCAAGAATAAGGCCGTATACCAGTTAGCGGCCAAATTCCACATCGACTGGAGAACTTCTTTGGTCTACAACCCCCAGGCCAATGGTTTGGTGGAAGCCTTCAACAAAACCCTCTGCAAGCTCCTGGCTAAGATTGATAGCCACCGGAAACGTGATTTGGGTGAGAAGGTCTTCGAAGCATTGTGGGCCTATCAGATAGTCTACAAGACCCCTATGGGGTGCTCGCCGTTCTCCCTAGCTTATGGGATAGAAGCAGTAATCCCCATCGAAGTCCAGTTAGCCTCTTATCGCGTGGCGATCCACACCGGCCTTGCCGGCCCTGACGAAAGTGAATACCAGAGAAGGCTAGAAGAGCTCGCCAATCTAGAAGGAAAGCGACTCGAAGCCTACAAACACATGCAAGTATACCAGGCTCGCATGGCCCGGGCCTATGATAAGCTCGTCAAGCAGCGAGCTTTCAAACAAGGCGACCTTGTCATGATCAAGGAAAAGAAAGTCATGGCAGGGCGCTCCAGTGGAAAACTTCGGCCGAATTGGCGAGGTCCATACATTATCCAGAATGTCTATGAGGGGGGGGGGCCTACACGGTTGTCGATCACAAAGGTCATAGACCGTTCCTGCCTCTCAACGGCAAACATATGAATCTATATTATGCACCGGAACACGAGTTCGCGTGCCAGCCAGACTAAGGCGCACGTACCAGCTACTACCTGTAATGCCAGCCCTTCCCCGTAAAGGATCTAACCGGCCAATCCTCCCAGTCTTCAATTCCCAGTCCACCAACCAGCTCAGCTCCTCGGAACCGCCGCCAGACATCCGCGAGGACTAATCTCTTGCCCTCATTCCTGTCACCACGGGAGCACAGGCACTTCTACACAGGCACCAGTCTAGCCGCCAGGCTCTCAGGTAAGTAAAAAATAAATAAATAAAATGGGGTTAAAAATAGAGATGCCCCGACAGACCCAGTCATCCTCACCATAAGGGGGTGACTGGGGGCAAAAAGGCCAGTAACCCGGCTGAGGTGAAAACCCGAGCGGGCACCTCAGGCAAAATCGAGAAACCCCTCGACGTGAAAACCCACAAGGGCGTGTCAGAAAAAGCAAAAGGGGGTCGGCTCTAGCGAAAACCCGAAAGGGCGGTAGAGCCAATAACAAGAAAATCTTCTTCTCCCCACCAGTCAGAACGGCCTTTCACCTATTCCTTGATGGGCCGTTAGCCTCATCCAGAGCCAGTCTTCAATCCATTTGCACTGCTACGGCACAGAGCCTCCAATCCCCAGTTGGCCTTGCATTACTCCCACTCAGTATTGGCCAACCTTTGGCCCTTGCTTCGGCAACACAAATCAACCAGTCCCTGTGATAGTTAAGCTCCCTGTCACCATCCCGGTAAACTAATATTCCAGACACTTATCATTCTATGTCCCTACATCCTACATCCCCTGCAAATCCAGAGCCTTAAAGTTCCATTATAATCCCAGTTCTCCTACAATCCCTGATCCATCAGCCATAACTCCAGTCACATCTTGCCATGACAAAGTGGCCCTTCGCCACCATGGCATGTGGATCTCTAAAAACTCTTATTAATGGCGGAACAATATCCGACAATCCACACCGTCCAGTTCCAAGTTACGTCCCCTGACAGCAACACGCTATAGATGGCAGTCTCAAAAAAATGTATATAGAAAAAAGTAGGGTTAAAAATAGAGGTACCAAGGCGGGTAGGAGTGTCAATGGATCCGGATCCAAAAATCTGATCCGAAAATCCGATCTGATCCGGATCCAAAAATCAGATCCAAAAATACTTAATTGATTGGCATATTTGTATTTGGGGTGATGCGTTAGTCTTCGGGGTGCCATAAAGCCCCTCTCCATTCGGGGCGAGCAACCCCACTCGGCCACTCCATCATCGGCACGTCGCGGCCTCCCTCTAGCACATTCATTCCTGCTAGTGGGTCTTGGGTTTGCTCCCGTCTTGCAGCGACCACCTACGGCGGCGAGCGACCACCTGAGGCGACGATCGGCGACCTGCGGCGGCGACATCACCTGTGATGGCGATGGCGGCGCCTGCTATAAGTTAAAGCTGTGGTCTTTGGTTCGTCTTGCGTCGGTTCTGTGGTGCGATGGCGTCCAAGCGGATCCTGAAGGAGTTCGGGGACCTCCAGAAGGATCCCCCACATCTTGCAGCACAGGTACCCCTGATCGGTGTTGGTTTCTTGTTTCTCAGTGGTTGGGCCCTCTTTTGCGCAGATCTGGCTTTTCATTTACAGGTGGATGCTGTGCCTGTTGACCTTTTGGAGATGAGGATCGGCGGCCTTGTTGCTTGCTTTTCTTTTGCTCACTTCTAGGGTTTTTTTTGTGGCATGCGGGGATCTTGGTGGTCTTTGAGATTCCTTTCTTGGGCAGGTGGATCGATTGCAGTAGGGTTTTGGGTCGAATAGGGGCGGGCGAGTGGAGAACGTGCCCGGAATCGCTACTGTCTCGACGCGCTACGTCTGAGGACTTCTGCTGAAAACTGTAGAAGAGAAGGGCCCTCGATGATAACGAGGTCTGGCTAGGTCCCCAAGCTGGGTGTCTTCTGGCGACCGGGGTCTCTCTCTGGTCTGGTTAGTCCACCATCGACCGTGGGTCACATTGGCAGCGGAGCTCCCCCCCTTCTCCAGGGTTCCCGGAGGAAGAGACCACCGCCATAGCTAGTAGGTGCTGATCAGTGATGCGCCACTGTGGGTCTGGGCTGGTATTGGGTCGAAAGTGGCTGCTTTGGCTTGCATGTTGGTGTCATGTCCCAGTAGGGTCTGCAGTGCATTGTCGTTATGGAGAGAGCAGTGAATTTCCTGGAGATTTAATATCCTGGATTTTGGTGAGGTGAGAAATGGATTTTTTTTTTTGGTGAGTGGCGGACGTACTAGAAGAAGAGTGGACTAATTGATTTGATTGTTTATTTGATTGTTTCTGTGTCTATTATCTTTTTTTTCTTTTTTCATCTTTCAGTCTAATATGTCATTTATTAAAAGGAATTAGAGCTTGTAGAACTAGAATGTAGTCGTAGAACCATCTTTTGTAGATTCTCCATCTGATGGCTCTCCTATGCTACAAGATATCCATGGATAGCTTTAATGAAAAAAAAAGCAGTGCTGATGGCCATATCCATGGACAACTTTGATGAAAGTAATTTAAGTGGAATAAGAAGTATGTAGCCTTAATGTCTGTTTTATTATTCACTGCTCCTCATCTTAAATTATCTTTCATGTCTCATATGTTAGTTATCCCACACCTTTCTAGGGCTGTACTCTGTATGCTCATATCAAAATTTGAATTGTTATGATGATGTGATTGTTGTATCACATCATATTGAGTTTCAGTCTAAATGCAGCATCTAATGTTGATTGCCATGAAGAAACTGCTTTGGCTTTTGTCATGTATGTTATCAAGTTTAGTACAGTTCATATTTGATTTCTGAAGTTTAGTGGTTTTTTTGTGCGACTGGTATATCAAAAGGTGTGCAGCAACACACTTTGCGTGAGGAGAGTCCTTGGACTCAAACCTCCGCCGAGTACCAGGTTATGTGAATACTTGATTTTGATCTAACCTCATTTCCTTTTTCTACTCAAATTGTTAATACTTGTACAGCACACGGTCTTTCACTTTCAGACCTTGATGATTAGTTATTTTTTGTTTATGAAATCTTCTCCAATTTCTGATTAGGTATGATGTCTACATTCCTATTGAAATGTGCATTGCAGTATGAGAAGTGTATATTCTCTTGTAAGACTGTATTCTGGAAGCATCAAGTCCAGCTAAAGCCAGGAAGTTTCTTAATCCCTCTCTCGGCCATTGCTTTCCTAACTCTGGCAGCATCGACCCATTGCTGTCTAGCAGCATAAATACCCCAGAGCAGCAAGTAATTCCTGATATTTTCTGGCTCCAACTCAAACAGCTCCCCTGCAACGGTCTCTGCAACTTGTTTTAAAACACTATTGGAATCCCTGTGTGTGTCTGATGAGTTTGGCATGACCCATCTCCTTTTATTGTGCAGGTATGATCATGACGATCTCGAAGGACAGGGTGAAACCATCCCCGCAGCCCGACAGTTGGAAGCTGAAGGAAATCTTCGCAACTGGTGTAGTGTTGGGCAGCTACCTGGCACTGATGACAGTCATCTTCTTTTGGGCGATGAAGGATACTGACTTCTTCTCTGTAGGCTTTTGCTTCCATGATGATCATTTAGATGGTTAATGGGATGTGTAGGGAGATGAATGACTTTCCAACATGTTCAGTAATCTTTTTCTCTTGGGATGTGCATCATGAAAGCTTATAAATTTCTTCATTGTAAGCTTCCCTGTCTCTGATAGATGTACCCACACCTGATGTGCTTCCTTGATCGAGGACAAGTTCCATGTGAGGTCACTAAGGAACAGTGAACATGAAATGATGGTTGCCCTGTACCTGCAAGTGAGTATTGTGAGCCAGGCCCTCATTTTTGTCACTCGATCTCGCAGCTGGTGCTTCATTGAACGCCATGGACTTCTCCTTGTCAGTGCCTTCATCATTGCTCAGCTGGTAAATTCTTCATCATCTTAGCAAGTTTTTGAAAGCCGATTAATGTAATAGCATTTAGAAGTAAAATTTGAGCTGCTGGAACTGTGTTTAAGTTGCTTCTTATGGTGTCAACTTTTGGCTGAATCAAATTATTGCAAGCATGCATTTAACAATATTCTAAAATTAGTGGGAGACAACAAGGAAATGCATCTGTTATCTTCACGAATCAAAGGGGACCATATATTCTTTGTCTTGTTAGAAACTGGGCAATGCAGATGAAGTTGCGTATAATTCTTTATTGTCCAATTACAAATGCATTTGCCATTTTAAGCTCGCATCCTCTATATTGTGGTCCTGTGGAGTGACGGTGCAGGTCCAGGGCGAAACTAGACTCTTGTAAGCTTTCTTGTTAAACTCTGGCTAATCCTTCCTTCCTTCCTTCCTGGCAGGTGGCTACTATCAGCGCTGTCTATGCTAACTGGGGCTTTGCAAGGATAAAGGGCATCGACTGGGGCTGGGCCGGAGTAATCTGGCTTTATAGTGTCATATTCTTTTTCCCTCTTGACTTTATTTTAGAAAGTTGTTTATCTAACTAATAAGACTCTGTTTCCTTTTCAGATTTTTGCATATGTATATATCAGTTTGAAGGGAACTGCTTATTTAATCTTTTAAAATCTGTTATCAGAAAATTTTGTTGGTTACTAGTTAAAAAATGTGTTGGTTCTTTCAAATTATTTGGTTTCTAGAATACTAATCATGGGTTCAAAGATGGTTCAAAAAGTTTTTAGGTTTTGTTGTTATTCCCAAACTGGAATATGACTTACTGGTATTACTTTCTCAAGTATGATAAATGGGGGCTTGTCTATGACAGAGGAATCGAGGAGCTTGTCTATGACAGAGGAGCTGAGGAGCTTGTATACATAATATGTGCTAACTGTGTGGATCCGAAAATGGATCCGAAAAAGATCTAAAAATGGATCTTCTTGTATTCATATCTCTCTACGCATTCAATGTAAAAAAATGGATCTATATATATATATGATAAATTTTTATTTCTATGTCATTACATGTAAAAAAATATACACACAATGTGTATTTAATGTGTGGATCCGAAAATGGATCCAAAAAAGTTCCGAAAATGAATCCGAAAAGCATTCAAATCTATCTGGGCATTCAATGTAAAAAAAAATTTCTACACAGGGATTTCAGTTAGATCCGAATCAGAAAATTGAAATTCGGATTTGGATCTGATCCGAATCCAAAATTTTTATATATTTCGGATTCGGATTGGATTTGGATTCTAAGTTATCGGATTCGGATTCGGATCGTACATGATTCGGATTCGGATCGTACAGGATCCGATCCGGATCCAATCCGTTGACAGGGCTACCGGCGGGCCTGGTCGAATCCATTATAGGGAGCCGACTGGGTGCAAAAATTGCCACCAACCCAGCTGCCGTGAAAATCCAAAAGGGCGCCTCGAGCAAAATTGGGTAACCCCTCGGTGTGAAAACCCGCAAGGGCGCACCAGAAAAAGTAAAAGGGGGCCAGCTCTGGCGAAAACCCGCAAGGGCAGAAGGGCTGGTAAAGAGAAAAAAAACTCTCTCCCTCTCTACTCTTCACTAATGAAAGCCGTCAACTGCAACACCTCGCTGACGGTGACCTTCACATCATTCTACTACAATGGTGGCCACTACACCCCCGAGGGTCGGTCATCCCGAGTGCCGATTCCAGTTCCAGTTTCCAGTTCCAGTTTCGGCTACAACGCCTTCACATGCCAACCGCCAGCTTCCAATCCCAGTCGGCTACAACGCCTTCATAGGCCAGCCGCCAGCTTTCAACTCCAGTCTTCGGCTAAAATGCCTTCGCAGGCCAGTCGGCTATGACGCCTTCACGGGTCAGCCGCCAGCTTTCAACTCCAGTTTCGGCTACAACGCCTTCACAGGCCAGCCACCCAGTCTCCAATCCTAGTTTCGGCTACAACGCCTCTACAGGCCAGCCTCCAGTTCCAGCTTCGGCTACAACGCCTCTACAGGCCAGCCGCCCAGTCTCCAGTTCCAGTTTCGGCTGCAACGTCTTCACAGGCCAGCCACCCAATCTCTTGTCCTAGCTTCGGCTACAACACCTTTACAGGCTATCCGTCATCTCCTAACTCCAGTCTTTGGCTACAACGCCTCTACAGGCCAGCCACCATCCTCCAGTTCCAGTTTCAGCTACAACACCTCTATAGGATAGCCGCCCAGTCTCCAATTCTAGTTCCGACTACAACGCCTTCACAGGCTAGCCGCCAGTTTGTAACTCAAATCTCCGGCTACAACGCCTTCATAGGCCAGCCGGCCAGCTCATGTCTCCAGTTCTAGCCTCCAGCTACAACGCCTTTACAGGCCAGCCGCCAGCTCCCAGCTCCAGTTTCGGCCACGATCCCTTCGCGGGTGAGCCAACCAGTCCCAGCCCCGATCACGGCCCTTGACAGTGATACCTTCTGAGGCCATTCGGCCAGCTCAGTCCCAGTTTCTCAAGCCCATAAGAGCTACATTACCGGCTAACGACATACAAACAAACAACCAACACCCAGGCGTCAACCTACAACCGATACATCCCAGAATTAGTTCCCGACCTTAACCAAGTAGGCCGCCACGTCTAGATGGGCCTACGGCAACCCTACGCTAGGGGCCTTTTCCTTACTTCCCAGCAACCAGCACGCGGTTCCCAGTACCCAAAATCCAGTCACACCACTCGCCTTACCCAGTCTTTTATCCTAGCTCCAGTTTCGGGTAAAACCCAGTCCCCTGCCCCTACGCTGACACGTGTTCAAACAATCAAGCACGACCGATAGTAAGTGGTAGCCATCCCTTGTACCCGACCCTATTCTACAGAGTGGGGAGAAGAACAACTCAGTAAACAACAACACCAAAATCCAGAGTTTGTCATTGATACTCTATAAAAGGGAGCCCAAGACATGCCCTTGGGGTAACAAAAAGACATATAGCTCGGATAACAAAAAGAAAGGAGAAAGAGAGGTGATACAATCATATCTCAGCCTCGCCCCTCTCTAGTGCCATCAGGCGAGACTCCGCAGCCGCGAGCTCTGCCTCCAAGGTCGACACGAGCTGAACACTAGCCTCAGCCCCAGCTTCGACAGTCCGCCACGCAACTCTAGCAAGCTTTACGGCTTGCTGCTGCTCCTCTAAGGCCTTCTGTGGGCCTCAGCTCTGCTGGTCGCCTCGCTCAGCTGCCTGGCACGGTCCTGAGAAAGAGACATGGCCGTGTCGGCAAGCCTCCTCTGCTCGATCGCAGCTGACGCAATCTGAACACACTACTCCTGTGCCTCCCGGATGGCCGCCAGCCGCTGTGCCCACTGCTTCTGAGCCTCTAGAAGCCGCAGGTACTCTGCCTAGATGCTGGCCAAGCCAGACATCCAGGGCCCATGAGGGAATCCAAGGCCATGGTAGCCGTGTGTGCACTCCCTCAGCCGCTGCCGAAGCTCCTCTAGAGAAGGCAGGGGATCACCCCCTACATAGCCCCGGGCTCGCTGGAGCAAAGCCGCACCTACACTGGCGTCCAACAGCGGCTTCGGTGGTGAAACAGATGTAGGCCACTCGATCCCCAGCTCGAGAGAGGAGTGACCCATCTCAGCCAGCACACCGGAAGGACCTGTACAACCCCACCAAACACGAAACGGGTCAACGATGTTCATGGCTTCCCTATTACAAGACAAGGTGAAAAACCTAAGAAAGGCCCTGACTCTCACCCAGTGTGGCTCCTTCTGCACCTGCGACTTCCCCTGCTGGAGTCGGAGAGGGTAGGGACTCCCCTGTAATCCGGTCCTCCCCAATGGCCATTGAGGTGACAGTGGGCTCCCCCCGACCCTCCTCGACGGGAGCCGACGTGTGCTCCTCCTCAGACTCCAGTCCTGGACATAACACAAAAATGTCAGCACTCTGCCATAAACTCTGTATCAAAGCTAATGCAGAGGCCAGGAGAAGCTGCGCATACCTTCCAATGCCGCCTCCATCTCGGCGTCCCTGACAAAAGAGGCCTCGGAGGAAGAAGAGCTCGAGCTCGAGCTCTCGTCATTCTCCATTGTGGTGCTGCCACCCTCCGAAGAACCAGACAAGGTCTCTGATGAACCCCCGACCGTGCAAAAGTCAGGGGCACATGTACATCGGGAAGCCAGATTAGGCTACTATCAAGTCCAGCCTCACATGAAGATAGCTCCCTAGTCGAAGGTGCTAGGGAAGAAGCTCACCAGTCAGGGCGTCCCCTTCGAAAACCCCCTCAATGTCGATGAACTCCTCGTCTCCCCCAGCAGTAGCTGTGATGGGAGGCTCGTCTCCTGATAGCCGGTCCGTGTCCCGAGGGAGCTCTCCTTCCTCTAGAGGGGAAGAGGTACCTACAATCCATCCTAGTCAAAGCTCAGCATGGGTGGGAAAGCCAAATAATCCACCCAAAAGCGATCAAATGCTTAGTTGCATACCTGATGGTCCCACACTGGAGGACTCCACCAGCCCCACCGTGCCGACCGACACCACCGTCGTCAAAGGTGGGAGAGGCACCTTCGTCAGTAGCGGCGATGGTCTACTCAACGTGTCCTCAACGGTGGCTGGGGGCACGGAAGTCACCAGTCTGGGCTCATCTCCAAAAGATGGCAGGGCCACTGACGGGCCGGCATCCGCCAATTCCCAAATCATCTCCAGGGTAACCACCGCATCCTCACCTGCCAAACCAGCAACATAAATCAAGTCAATAATTCTGGCTTGCCGAAAAAAGAGTTCAACAACGACGGGAAGATCCCCTCAACGGCAGTCGGGCACTCACCCTGACGACTACTGGCCACCGTGGGCCCTGGCTCGTTGGCCTGGCCCGACACTTCACCCTGTGCCCCAACAGGGGCCCCGGTCCCTGATACCTCTGCCTCGCCTACATAATCCAGATGGTCACAACGAATAATCAGAGGCAAACCAAAGCTGCGGCATGCGCCCAAGGTTAGAAGCTCTTACCTGCACGGGCTCCTCCCGTAGCTTTCCACGACTCGAAGTAGGGGAAGTCCTCCATGTTAGAAAGATGTTCGCTCATCAGACACATAAGCTCCTCTATGTCAACCTCCCCTCTAGTTCCCTCTTCAGGCGAGGAGTCTGCCTCCCGAGGGGGCGAGAAGGTCACCTCCACGCTAGCCGCCTGCGGAGCTGCAACAGACAGACAAGGCCAACAAAATAGAATTAGTCAATCATATTAGCTAAACCAAACAAAAATAAAGGGGTCGGGGTGACACTTACTCAAGGTTGTCTCCTACTCAACTTGCTCTCCAGTCTCGGGTCCCTTAGACGACCCACCAGTCTCGACCGCTGCATCCTCCACACGAGGGTGTTTCCTCCGGGGCCGCAAGCTTCCATCCTCACCCCCTGAGGATGTTCCCGTGGAGGGCTGGTCCCCCTCTACCACAGAACCTACCGACAAACACAGCATTATACAACACCTCAGTTCTGTACCTAAGAATTACAGAATGAAAGGGTGAGAGCAGGCTAAAGGAGGAAAACCTAACGTGGAGCCCCAAAGGGAGTCGATTGTAAAAGCACCAGCTGCTCCAACCCCAACGCCAGGGCTCGGGCCGCCATTGCGACGGCCTCCCGAATATCCCATGGAGTGTGTGCGCACTCAACCTGGGACACGAACTCTACAGGTCCAGCTGACTCGATCGCATGGGCGATGTGCCGTCTCCAATCATCAACCACTGTATCAGCGAAGCTCCCGTGCGGGAGCTCCCGGTCTAGCGACCCTCTGCCCCGGATACCACAATCGGCCAAGAACTGAGCCCACCAGGCCCTAGGTGCCCTCGGTCGAGACACCTTCGCTCCAGTCACTGTCGCCGATGCCCGTCCCAGGGGCTTCACTGCCCCTCCACTGCTTCGGCTCCCAGAAGATGAACCTCGGCCACTCCAGGGCCACCGCGCTACAGCCCACTCGATCTCTCGACGGATCCAAGCAACATGGGTCCTCAGGTACCCCTCATCTAGTGCAAAAGAAGGTAGATCCTCCCTCAGCAACCGACTTTCCTCCGCCTTCCTAATCGCGGAGGCCTTCTGTCGGTAGAGGTGACTGTGCTCGAACCACCACCAGGCATAGTGCACATCAAATCGTCCCCGACGTCCCTTCCTCGGCATCGGGAATCGCTCCGACTCCCTACGACAGTAAGAAGCAAAGGAACTGATCCCGGCTTGGGGGCACACAAATAAGGAAACACACCCCGGCCTAGGGGCATACAAAGAAAGAAACACACTCCGCCTGGGGTACATAAGAAGTAAATCACACTCGGACCCAGGGGACATATGAGACCAAGAATACACCCCGGCTTAGGGGCTTTTGAAGAAGAAACATACCCCATCATGGGGGCACATGAAGCAAAAGACATACCCCACTCTGGGGCGGAAGAAGCAGAAGAATCTACCCCGACCTGGTGGCACAACAAGCAACATAGTTACACCATGATCTAGGGGCACATGAAGAGAAATATACCCCACAATAGGGGTGTATAAAAGAAAAGAGAGCAAGGATACATCCCGATCAGGTGGGGGCACAGAAGCAAAGAGACATACATCCTGACCTGGGAGCATAAGAAGAAAGGTATACCCCGCCTAAGGGGCATTTGAAGAAGCAACATACCCCACCACGGGGGCATGGAAGCCATGAAGAATTCACCCCGGCTTAGGGGTATTCAAAAAATCTACCCCGATTTAGGGGCATTTGAGGAAGAACTGCGCCCCGCTATGGGAGCATGAGAAGCAAAGACTATACCCCGCCTGGGGTACACAAAAAGAGAAACTCACCCCGGCTTGGGGGCATTTGAAGAAGAAATGTACCCCGCCATGGGGGGCACATGAAGCAACATACACCTCATCCCAGGGGCATCTGAAGTAGGACAAACAACATTCCCCGAGTCCCAGGGGCACACAAAGAAAGAAAGACACCCCACCTTGGGTGCACAAGAAGCAAACATGCCCCAGTGTGTCGGGGCAGAAGAAGCGGAGTACACCGTGCCATGGGAGTCTAAGAAGCAAAAGGTATGCCTCGATTTAGGGGAATACGAAGAGAAACATACCCCGCTTCAGAGCATAAGAAGTAGAAGTTACACCCCGGCTGGGGACCTAGAAGCCATGAAAGATACACCCCGCTTAGCGGCACAGAAGAAAAGTTACATCCCAACCTAGGGGCACATGAAGAAAATGCCCCGGCCTCGGGGCACATGAAGAGGAATACACCCCGGCCTCAGGGTCCATGAAGCAACATACACCCCCCTGAGGGCATCTGAAGCAGGACAAACAATATTCCCCGGCTTAGGGGCATATGAAGAAAGGAATACACCCCGCTTGGGGGCACATAAGCAAAAAGAAGAATTCACCCCGCCTGGGGGGGGCATAAGAAGCAAGAGTTACACCCCGCCTTGGAGGCATCGGAAGTAGCAATACACCCCACTCTGGGGGCACTAGAAGCAGAATACATCTCGGCCTGGGGGCATGAAGGAAAAAGCCACACCCCCAGTCTGGGGGCATGAAAGCAACATACACCCCGGCTTAGGGGCATTTGAAGGGAAATACGCCCCGGCCTCGGGACACATGAAGAGGAACACACCCCGCCTAGGGGGCACATGAGCCATAAAGAATACACCCCGGTTTAGGGGTATTTGAAGAAGAAACACACACCCCGCTTGAGGGGCATAGAAGCCATAAAGAATATACCCCGCCCGGGGGCACAGAAGCAGAGAGGCATACCCTCCCGACCTAGGGGGGGCAGATGAAGAAAAGCCATACCCCGCCTGGGGGAACATTAAGAGAAATACACCCCAGTACAAAAGCATTAATGAGAAAATAAGAGTAGAACAAAAAGAAAGGAGACATGAGGCAGACGTGGTCTTCGAACCCGCCTCTTCACACAAAGGAAGAAGAGAAGAAAAAAAGAAAAGAAAAGAAAAGGGACATGAGGCAGACGTGGCCTTTGAACCCGCCTCTTCACAATAAAAAGAAGAGCAGAAAAGAAAAGAACAATCATCAGGTGGACATGGTCTTTCCATTCACCCCACCACATAAACGAAGAAGAGAAGAAAATAAAGTGAGCCTTGAGGCAGATATGGTCTTTCACCCTCTACCTGCAGTCATCCAACAAATAGACCTCTCATATGGTCGGCATCACGACCGTTCGTCTAAGCTGACAAACATTTTCCTTTCGGCCAGGATGGACATCTCAAGAGAATTAAAGAATAAACCTTTCACTTTGGTTCGGATCCTTTCCCGGCCAGAGAATTAAAAAATCAACCCTTCACTTTGGTTCGGAACCTTTCCTGACCAGAGAATTAAAGAATAAACCTTTCACTTTGCTTCGGATCCTTTCCCGACCAAAGAATTAAAGAATCAACCGTTCACTTTAGTTCGGATCCTTTCCCGACCAGAGAATTAAAGAATCAACATTTCACTTTGGTTCGGATCCTTTCCCGGCCAGAGAATTAAAGAATCAACCTTTCACTTTGGTTCGGATCCTTTCCTGACCAGAGAATTAAAGAATCAACCCTTCACTTTGGTTCAGATCCTTTCCCGACTAGAGAATTAAAGAATCAGCACTTCACTTTAGTTCGGATCGTTTCCCGGCCAGAGAATTAAGAATCAACCTTTCACTTTGGTTTGGACCCTTTCCGGCCAGAGAACCTTTCACTTTGGTTCGGATCCTTTCCCGGCCAGAGAATCAAAGAATAAACCTTACACTTTGGTTCGGATCCTTCTTCGGCCAGAGAATTACAAAAAGAGACCTCTCACCTTGGTTCGGATCCTCCCCCGGCCAGAGAGTAGAAGAATAGACCTCTCACTTTGATTCAGATCCTTCTCCCGGCCAGAGAATAAAAAGAGACCCTTCTTTTCGACTCACAGTCTGCTTTCGACATCCCTCTGCACTCACAGCCTATTGCCTAGGTTACCCTTCAACCCTTGAAGCTCGCTTCCCTGATTGGCATTAGGCTTTTACAGCGGTTGACTGTCAACAATTTCTTGCAAGTGTTGAATATTGTAAGTTGGCACCTTCGCTGCGGCTTACCAATAACCTACTCTCGATATTTCCTTGGCTTTTATCGCCTGCTCCCTGAAATTTTTTGGCTCCTGTAGCCTACTCCCCAATGTCTTCCGGGCTCTCGCGGCCTACTCCCGTTATCCTTTGGTCTCTTATGGCTTGCTTCCGACGTCCCATGGGCTTTATAGCCAGCTGCCCTAGTATCCCTTGGCTTTTATAGCCTGCTTTCTTGACATCCCTAAGGATTTACGTCCTACTGCCGTAACAACTTTCTGGCCTCCCGGCCTGCTACCCGACGCTCTTCAGCTCAGCCATTTCGGCCACAACCCACTATCAAGATTAATCCATCCGTCCCACTGCGCTCTCCAATAACTCTCGACTCTTGCAGCCTGCTTCTCAATTTCGACTCTCGCAGCCCGCTTCCCATACTTTGATTGTTATAGCCTGCTCCCCAATTTCGGCTCTTGCAGCATGCTTCCCAATTTCGGCTCTTACAGCCTGATTCCCAATTTTGTCTCTCGCAGCCCACTTCCCATACTTTGGTTGTTATAGCCTGCTCCCTAGCTCGGGCTATCATAGCCCGCTTCCCAATATCTCTGACTCTCGTGGCCTGCTTCCTAATTTTGGCTCTCGTAGCCGCTTCCCCCAACTTCGGCTCTTGCAGCCCGCTTCCCAATTTCGGCTCTCGTAGCCCGCTTCCCATACTTTGGCTGTTATAGCCTGCTCGCCAATTTTGGCTCTTGCAGCCTGCTTCCCAACATCGGTGCTTTGCAGCCCGCTTCCCAATTTTGGCTCTTGTAGCCTGCTTCCCAACTTCGGCTCTTTGCAGCCCGCTTCCCAATTTTGGCTCTTGTAGCATGCTTCCCAACTTCGACTCTTTACAGCCCGCTTCTCAGCTTCAGCTTTTATAGCCCGCTTCCCAACTTCGGCTCTTGTAGCCGCTTCCCCAATATTTTGGCTTCTGTAGCCCACTTCCCTTTGGCCTTCGTGGCCTGCTTCCCAATTTTGTCTCTCGTAGCCTGCTCCCCCAACCTTTGGCCTTTGTAGCCCGCTTCCCAGCATCTCCCAACTTCTACGGCCTGCTTCCCTAATGCCCCTTGCCTTTTCTGGCCTACTTCCCGGCATCTTTTGGCCCATATGGCCCGCTCCCCTCATGTCCCTTGGCTTCTATAGCCCGCTTCCCTAATATCCTTTCGACCCTTTGTGGTCTGCTTCCCTAATACCTTTACTATCACTACGCTTATACGTAACAACTATATGTTCTTACGCAAAAAAAAAGAAAAAAGAAGAAGAAAGCAAAACAAAAAAATGCTTGGCTGCCCTGCTTGCATGCTTGCTTATAATATAGAATAATACACCTCCTTAGAATTTTCTAGGACTATGTTTCCATGCTAAATAACGCTGCCCCGATTTCGGATGCACGCGCGTCACGGTAAACGCTTGAAGGGAACCCAATTATGGCAGGTGCACACGTCAAGGAGAAGAGTCATGGCTAAATTGCTAATCCCAACTCACAAAATAAACCTGAGGTAACACTCCCACACTCCCACACTTCACGCGTAATGTCTTCAACAGTCTTCTACCATAGGGATTGCCCGACTTTCTTCTTAGCACTCTACGAATGCTTGAATTTATGCACTCACGTGAAAGATAATCGTGAGGAAAGAGCTGCCTACCCCCACTTAAAAAAAGAGAAGATGCAAAAAAAAAGAGAAACGATGAATTAGTTGAATGCGGATCCAAGTAGCCGGGAATCCCCACTGAAATAAATGAGGAGACTCGCGCGAAATGGTGAAGCGAATTTCAATAAGGATGAAGCCTACTAGCCGAGAATCCCCATTGAGACATATGAGGAAACTAGCATCAAGCGGTGGAATCCGCAATAGAATTATGACAAGGGCGGATCCAAGTAGCCGGGAATCCCCACTGAAACAAATGAGGAGACTCGCGCCGAACGGTGAAACCCGCTACCAAAGTAAACAGATTGGGGCTTGATGAGAATCAACTCTGAGCATGTACATTTTATTTTTGTATTTGTGTCCTTTTATTTATTTTTATATTCTGGGGGAAGTAGATTCACAATTGTAAGGCCTTATGAGCCTATTTGTTCTTCCTTAGGATTGTGTGGGTTTATGTGTAAAATGCCAGTAGGACCTGTAAGGGGGCCCCCACTCCTATCCCATTGGTCCACCTCATCCATGTGGGGCTGGTCAAAGGCCAAGGTGGCATCTAGAAGGTTTGACAAGTCAATTGACACATGGGGGAGACAAGTGATTTAAAATGTCAAGGGTAGGCCACCTACCACACCCACCTAGTCAAGGGGGCGCCCCCCTATTTTGTTCCATTTTAATTTTTGTAAAAAGGCCATTAGAACTAATTAGTTCTATACCTTGTATACCCATCCCAACCCTAGATCTGAGGGCATTAGTGGTCATTTTCCATTTATTATATAAGGCATGTAATTTCCATTTGTGTGAATTAATGAAGAAGAAAATTTGAATGGGCATTGGAGCTTGGTGCGCCCCCTACCTCTCTCCCTATGGTTCCTTCCTCCTCCTTCTGCATTTCAGGGTGGAAACCCCTTCTATCTTAGCCCCTCTATCTCTAGATTCATCTCTGGTGCCGCCGCCGCCGTTCGTGCCGCCATCAAGCCGCCGCGAAGCCGCTTCTGAAGTTCTGTCCAAGGTTCTGTTTTGCAGGATAAAGGTTCACTCCGGGATTTTTAACTCCAAACTCCGACATCATCTGGAGTTGGAATTTTCAGAGTTGGTTCCCCACTTGATCCCCAACCTCCAGTAAAATTATCCCATCATTTCACCTTATTTTTATATTTTTATATTTTCATGTCTTTCTGTCTTCCTGATCTGTCCCTTTTCAGATCTGTGTAGCAGAAGCTTAGTTCTTCCCCCTTTCGACCCCCTTTTTAATTTTTGTTTGAATCCGCAAATTTATTGGAGGTTCTGTCCACCATACCCATCCTCCAAAAATTTTCTACGAATTTCAAAATCCATCTACCTATTTTTAGAAATTGTGTCTTTTGCCCAAATTCAGTTCTATCTATGTTGTCCAGATCCGACCCCTAGTCAGTATAAAATCCCAAAAAAATAGAAACTCTCACCGAACCTTTCATATGATATATCCCCGTTTTCCTCTCTTTGGCCTATACAACTTTCATGAAGGGATCAAAAGCTGAATCGAAGGTCTACATCGCGGTCAACGCCAACTCTCAGGAAAACTCAAATCTGCCCTGAGTTTTCAAATCCTATAAGTCAGCAGCTTGAAAATTCGACAAAGGCCATCAACGGGAAATTCAAATTTATTTCTCCGGCCATAGATCGAAGGATTTCAAGTCAGATTTCCATCGGTACCTCTTGTGCATCAATCCGACGTCGGGAGTGACCGCAGCAGCAGATTTCTTCGAGACGCACGGGTCTAAACTAGCAGTTCAGATCCGTGGGCAGCAACTCCAACGAGTGAAGAACGGAGCCGCCCGGCCTTCGGCCGGTGAATCAACGCGCCGCCTTCCCAAGGAGCGCCCCTCCGGGCATCCCCACCACAGAGGTGCCACCCCGGTCCCACGCGGCCCCACTGACCAGCACGTGGGTCCCACAGTCGTGAGTACGCGTGCCGCCGAAGCTCCACAAGAAGCTGCCCGTCAACCCGAACCCGCTACTCCCGGGTCCCATTGTGTCGCCCTTTACCTCCCTGTGTGGAGTGGGCATTCACATTCATTGCTATAATATTTATGTAATAATGGTTCCGGGAGGATCAGTTCCGCCGGGGTCATCTTCCCCACGCCAAGAGAGTGGAGGTATCGTGTTCGCTCCTTACTCGGCACTTTGCTTAGTTCGTATATGCTTTATATGCCGCTGCTAGAGAGCATGATAGGGTAACTTAGCTCACCATTTATTGTTATTCACTGCTGCGAACGAAAGAGAGATACCGTCCCGTGACCAGATCCGAGCACGAAAAGAGAGCCGACCACCCTAGCTCACTGCCGATTTTTAAACCGTGCACGTCTGACGCTTCCCTCGCTAAGGGACGATCGCGAGTTTGCATAGAGTCCAAGGATCACCTTTCAATTGGAGTCGAGTCGCGTGTTCGTCCCGCATCAATTTGCTATCAGAGCGAGTTTGCGTCTAGGGTAGTCATCAGTCTTTGCTGAACAAAAAAAAAGAGTCGTTTAAGTCGAGTCTAAGTGTCACATTTGCATACCATTAATCGGTATATCAAATGGTGTTGTCCGAATGTTAGGCTACGCCTATCGGGAAGGTCGCTGATGCGCTCGACACCCGTCGTTTAAAAATGCCGTGCCACACAAATTTCAAAATTTATACAACCGCACTCACTCACTTAAATGATTTTGAAAATACGAGTAAAGTGATAAATACGGGTCGATCCCACAGGGAAGGAATATAATCTTTATAGATCATGAGTTGGAAAATATCCTTATGTTTTGAAAATCGATTTGCTTTTGAGTGCGATTAAAACTAAAGGGAATTGAATTATAATTTTGAAAACTTAATTAAAGAATATGAGAGGGGTGAAGAAGACAAATTGGAATAGGTGAAAAGATGAAAATTTCAAAACTTGGCATAGATGAATTTTGATTTCTTTGAAAGTGAAAGAATGCAATTGAAATGAAATTACAATTCTAAATAACAAGAGATAAGTTAAGGAAATTTAGCCAATTTGATGAAGAACACCGTCGTTTCCACGCCGAGCCTTTGATGAAGATCGCTCCGCCTTGGAAGTCGACGCCGTGAGATGATTGAAGAATGTCTACCGCTTTGGGTGTGTGTGAAGAAACCGTGAAGAGAAGGTTTGGATAGAAATCGAAACAAACACAATTTGAAAATACAACAGAATTCTATTGAAATAGAGGGTTGGAAGAAATGGAATAACTTAAAATCTAGAAGGAATTAGAAGAAGTGGACTAAATGAAAGTTGTAGAGAATGCAAAGATGAAGAACTTTGATGAAGAATATAGAAATAGAAAACGAAAGAAAGACAGTGAAAAATTTGAAAATTCAAGACCTATTAGTGCGGATGAACAGTAAAATAGCAGAAATCCGAACAGTACTAAATTAATTCTAACTCACAAAATAAGAAGAATTTGGAGAAGTGGTAGAATAAGAAAACTTAGAGCTACAAGTTAGGAA